>JAOXOE010029660.1:0-14155 GCA_028565055.1 Phoeniculus purpureus
CCCTCCGTCCCTTTCATACATGTTCACACACATACGTACTTGTGTGCTAGCAGGGTTCAGAGAATTTCACTCAGCTTAGGAGAATGTGACTGATGTCTGGGATGAAATGCTTGTATTCTCAGCAGCACAAGCAGTTTCCACCCATCTTACCGTCACAGGTGGGTGTTTCTGGGAAGGGCGCTGAAGCACCCGTCACTCACCAGTCCGGACACTGAAATAGCATTGGTGAAAGCAGTGCTATGAGGAGCTGGGGCGCACTGTGTTGTCACAACCCGTTTGCTGGCAGACCAGGTTAGCCCCATTTTCACGAGCGGTGAATTCATGTAGGTGATGGATTATTCAGTTTTCTGTGTCTTTCTGCCTATTGGTTTGTTGAGAATGTTGATATGGCTCGCAAATCTGCCTCACTGCCGTAACGTGGACTGCTGCGTCGCGTATGGGAATCTGTGCGTGAATAATTCAAGTGATTGTATTATCAGAGGGATTTTTCTGATGCTGCTGCATTTTGCTCAACCATTCTTCCTAATCTGGTTGTCTCCACAGCTAGATGAGTGCATCTGCAAGTTTCAAGATGTGCTGTTCCTGTGGGCGGAGCGGGATGAGTGTGGTGGGGTGAAAGAAGAGAAGAAGAAACAGTCTCCAGTGTCAATACAGTTTCTGGTGCCTCACATCAGTATGTGCTCTGTAACAGGTTTTCTGCTTTTTAAAGAAGCTCTGCAGGATGTAAGGGCTGTTATATGACTGAACACCTTGAGTCAGCTGGGATAAACCACTACAGCCGCTCAGTTATTTGTTTAGTCCTTGTTCCTCTGGTGAAATGAGTGGAGTGTGTTTTCAGTATCTGAGCCATCAAGTTTAATGACTCGTTACAAATAATTTAATCTGCACTTGCAGGTGCTATTAAAACTTTATTTTCTTTACCAAGAGATTTTTTTTTAACCGAGGAAAAGCAACTGCTCTCAGTCACAGTGGCTTAAACGTGGAGTAGTGGCATGAGTTTTACTCATTAGAAAGCTTGATGCTGAATTCAATATTCCCTTCTGCTTAAACTTACCTCGTCCAGAATTTAAGACTTCAAGTTGCAGGGGATAAAACATAAGGCCCTGGTTAATTGCAAATAAATAGTGCCAGAAATATGTACAGATGGTACCTGAAGTTCACTGCTTAAGACTATCTAGTAAACTACACATAGAATTTGTACAACGTGTATGCACGGGAAGCAGGAGAACAACTAATTTTTTTGCCCTTGCTCACATTTGTGGAAAGAAAAACCAAACTGACAAAAAAAGAAATAATAAAAGAAGGCTCTAGCCTATGTAGTTTCTTATTTGGGAAACAGCAACCTGTATTTGTATTTGTTTACCTTAATTAAATTAATTAATTTAACAAGTCTGAAGATTTCAGCATTTAACAGGATGCAGGTATAAGTGTCTGGTGAGTAGAGTGTACGAATTAAACCACATCTACTCAGCTAGTAAATATTTTGCCACATTAGTTTGCTCACTCCCAAGCAATCGGTTGTGAACTCGAGTGTTGTAGCGGGTCCACGGGGAACATTTGTGCTTTGGTTGGCACTTACGTTATATTCATCAAGCGATTTTTTTTCTTCCCTTTTCAAGGCTGACATTTCAGAATGGTTTTTTTTTTTAAAAGGTTGTGTGCCAACTGCCAAAGTCAACTAATTAAACGGTAAATCTGAAATTTGTAGGGGAAGACTTCTTTGCGCTATCTCAGGAAAGTGAGCATTCCACCCACAAAGCACGGCTTACCAGAGGACCCTGGTGTGCTTGCCTTCAAACGAAGAGCAAAACTCCCAGGTATTTTTTGTGAGATTAGGGATAACCTTAAGGATGGCATTTGATCCCACATTTTTCTTCTGCTTTGGGTGTGTGACAGTAATGAGAGTGTCTTTAAGGTCCTGCTAGGCTTGGTAGCTTAAGCGATTCAGCGCTTATGAGAAGGAGAATGTGCAAATTCGTGGCCTCATTTTCCGTACACTTGGATGCACCCCAGATGAAGGTATGGTGTGTGGTCCCAGAATCTGTGATTCCTGTGTTGGCCAAAGAACTCAGATTTGTAAAGGAGATGATAGGGGCAAAATTCAACTGACATGAGCAGATGGTGATCCTATTCTAAGAGAGCGTAGGTACTACAGATCTCTCCCCAAAAAACGCACCTCCCGAGGAGGGTATCTGCCTTCAATGGCTACAGTGTTAGCCTGGTTTCAAAGCTTAGATTATACTTTACTTCTCTACCTCTCACTCCTCATGTCACTTTTTGTATGTCTGGTTGAATATCTTGCACTGCTTTTGAAGCTCCACCAGCAAGAAGTGCTTGGAAATGAGTCCAGTGTAGTGACTGTCCTTCAGCAGTTGCTTTTATGTCATTCTTTTATATTTCACAGACTCATGGAACATTAGGGATTGGAAGAGACTTCAACAGATCATCTAGTCCAATCGTCCTGCCAGAGCCAGATGACCTAGACCAAGTCGCACAGGAACATAGCCAGGTGGGTTTTAAACATCTCCAGAGAAGGAGACTCCACAACTTCTCTGGGCAGCCTGTTCCAGTGCTCTGTCACCCTCACTGGGAAGAAGTTCCTTCTCACATTCATATGGAACCTCCTACGTTCCAGCTTGCACCCTTGTCCTATCACTAGATGGCACTGAGAAGAGCCTAGCTCCATCCTCCTGACAACCACCCTTCACGTATTATTTTTCTGAATTTGTTTATTTTTTCGTGGATGAAGACTGCTGTTGCAGATCAGGACCCTGTACTTTGAGCCCTGTGTGTGCATGGAATGGAAACACAGCTCAAAGCGGAAGAGGCAGTTCAAACAGTGGCAGGACAGGTGGGTTAAGGCAGGCAAGACTCCTTTTGCTCTTTGAAATTCTTTCATTCCATTTTTTTTTTGCTGCAATGTCAAGTTCAGGACTTGTACCTAGTTTTTGGGCTGCCCATTCCCCATTTGTTGCAAGAAAGTAGTTGCTTGTTTCTTTAGGAAGAGGAATAGTACCTAAAGTGAGTGGCTTCCTGCATGGTCAGAAATTTGTTAGGCACTGGTTTTTAATTTGACAACTCTGTGTGAGGGGTTGGGGTTCAGGCAAAAGTGCTGGTCAACCATCTGCAGTAGGGAGAAGTGGTGAAGTCCACTAGCACCATGGATACTTCTTAAGTACCTGCCGTGTAGAAATGTAGGCGCTGTGCATTAAGATATAGGAAGACAATTCCCAAGATTCATAATCTTGTGCTGCTTTCTACCCATTTGCTTTATATAGTGAATAAAGTAGTGAATGGAGTAGCAGTTCTTTCTCTCAGAGACTTGTAGTGCATTTATTACAACACGTTTCTTCCTCTACCATTCCTTTGGAATTGCCCTGTCTGCCCTGATGCAGAACATTTTGAAGTAAGGACATCTCCCTTTTCCTTCTGAATTTGTTCCTCCTTGTGAAAGAGACTTACAGATGTGACGGTGAGGCACTCGGATGTGAGAAGAGTGAAAGGTCTTCAGCTCTGCTTTTCTGAGCCACTGCTACTCTATTTATCTGAGAGACATTTGATGTAAAATATAAGCAACAATGCCTCCAAGAATGAGATAAATACATTGTGCCAAGTTGTGGATAACGCTCGAGGTGAAAGCTACTTTGAAGTCTGAACCCCAGACTGTAGAAACGGAAGTGGTTTTTTAGCACTGAGTAGGAGAATTCCTGAGGGAACTTTGGAAACTTTAAACCTGTGAAGGACATCAGATGGCCTAGATGAGCTAAGGCTAAGCTGCAGGTGAACAGAAGCTTAGAATATTGAATGTTATCTGAAACACCTAAAATCTTGAGTAGTCTAAAACTCAGCTGAAGTGTGTTTAAATTTCTTTGTGTAGGATGGACTTGCTGGTATTTGTTTATCTCACGGAAGTGGTGGGCAGAGAAACGGGTCAAGTATTCACTTCCTACAGTAATAATTGTACTATGTAGGGGTTTAGACAAACAGAAAAGGTGTTTTAAATGACTGTAAAGTTTGGCAGAGGACTTACTTCAGTGTTTCTACAAAGTCACTAGATTACCGTGTTTCTCTCAACCACTGTTGGGTGGTTATCTGCCTGGTTCTGTGGCAAATGCCTGTATCTCCCTGTGAGCTGGGAATCCAGTCTTCTGAGAGACCACTAAACATGAAAGAATCAAGCATCCAGTGTTTTTTTGCCCTGAAGTTGTATCTCTGCATTGTCTTCTTCAGGAGCCTTGTCTGCAGGATGTGTGAAGTTTCCTGCTATGGTTGTTTGACTGCTGCCAATTACCAGATCTGCTTTTGGCAGCTTTCCCCTCAACCTGCTGATTAACTAATGTGCGGTTACTACTACAACACGGGAAACGGGTGTAAATGAGGAAGCCAAAGAGTTATTAATTTAATGTACTGAATACTGCCTGTGAATTATCAATACTGTGAGAAGAAACCCTGGCTTAAGAAACAGGCCAGTTTTCTGTATCTTTTGCTAAATGAGGCACAAGGATGTTTTTCCAGTAAACAGGCATGCTTTCGCCTTGATGCACACACACATAATGCTCGTTAGACTCACAGACTTTAGAGGCAGAGGAGAGACCATTAGAGCATCTAGCCTAACTACATGTAAAACACGGGCAGCAACTACCCTGTGTCAGAATTAATAGAAAACAGGAGCCAAATCCTGAGCTCGCCGTAGAGCAGCGCTGCTCCACCAAGCTGGCATAATGGTGACTTACACCAGCTGAGAAACTGGCAGTGGACTTGAGCGACAATGGATCCTTTTTGCATCAGTCTACATGAAAACAGCCACTTAAATTTTAATAGCCACGTTGAAAGAGCCTTGCTGGGAGTGAGCTTTTGCAAAATATTTCGAACTTTAGAAGATAATTGTTTTCTTTTTCTAAGCCTTCACAGGATGATGGCGTTCCTTGTTGTGATTTAAACTCGTTACGTCACTGGGTCTCCTGAAGAAAACGCGTAATGTTACTAGGAGAAAATGATTTCTCTTGAAAATGATGTCTGTTCCAAGGCTCTGATTTGTAATTAGTTTATGCCTCATGATTTTAGTGGGGGAGGGGAGAAGAGCTAAGTAATGTAATATAATCTGAATTTTCACAGAGTCAAGAGAAGCTTGAACACTAAAGTTTGAAGAGTGAAAGTCTCAAGTGCTAAAGCGCAGAGTCCATGATTTCTTTCATTAGCTTCCACATTTGGCAACACAAGATGTCTCATCACTCTTTCATAGCCGTCTGTATGTGTGTAGGGATGATGTTATTATATTTATAGCAGATACAGCCTTATCATTTAGCTACAGACAGAATTTTACCTGCTCCGAGCTACAGGGTTTAAGAATGCACTCAGACAACAACGCTGACGTAGCCAATGCCACAACATCCTGCAGGCTGCACAGAAACTCAGGCTTTGTGCACGTCAGTGCTCAACAAAACACTTCCCACTTGCCACTCCTCTAAACCAGGAGAGGCTGTTTAAAGGAAAACACCAGTGTGGGGAGAGTAGCCTTCAGATTCCCTACCATTTTCTGTCAGTTCCACCTCAGGAGAACGTGAAGGCTGTTCTGTTCAGCAATACAGAAATCTGTTATGCCAACACTTGGTGTACACAAAAAGGAAGACACCTCTGTATCAGAGTAGCTGCTTACGTGGGCAGTAAGCAGAGAGGATCTCCTCTCGTAATATTCACATTTTCAGTGATTATAAACTGGCTGATGAACAAAGTTGGAAGTGTTTTATCTTTGCTTAAGAAAATGTAAAGACAATAGATAATTTTTAATATGTTCTCCATGTTTTTCTTCCCCTAGTATTTTACTTCTTCAGAAGAAACCATGTCACAGCACAATTTGATGCCACCGTCACAGAGAGAAAAGTTATAACTTATGTGACACATAAATATCAGAAGATATTCGCTGAAGCTTGCCGATGAACCTCACGTCTCTCTCTTCCTCTTCACTTTAAGCAGGACTAGAAGAGCCACCCACTCCTTGAGAAGTAAGTTCTCTCTTTGTCCTTACCCAGAAGATACTGAGCGATCCTCATCTTTTAGGAAGTCCTCACATATCTCTATTGTACCACTGACTATTTGGTTATGTTTCAGCGTGTTGCCAACCACATCTGCCTCACGAGATGCACCCAGCTCCTGAAATGTTCTTCCCACAATGCCTAGATCTTAAGTTCATTCAGCACTCCATAACAAAATTGAGGAAAATGACTTCATACTCATTTTATGTAGCCAGGCAAGACAAAACATCCTACATCTTTAATACTGCACCTTCAAGAGGATGCTGCAGTGAAATGGAGTCTCAGGAGCAAATCACTTGGAGCAGTGGCTTGTAAACGGGGACAACCCCTACCAGGATTGGTGATGTATTGAAGCATGTCACCGCTCCTGCTCATCCTGCCACATTGCTGTCCAAACGGAGATGTGTGTAGAGAGTGCCGGTACAGGTGCACTATGATACAAGGTAAAACATGAGTGTCACATTGAAGAGAGACAAGAGAGGCTCTGACTGAGGTCTATTGTGGGTAACTTGGTATAATCACAGAAACACTTGGAAAAGACCCTTGGGATCATCAAGTCCAACCATCTGCCCTACCTTACAAGTTCAAAGCTATATCCTGTGTTTACTCTTTGGTTCAGTTCTACATTTCTCAGTCCCCAGGCTGACCTCCAAGAAACTTGAGAAATACTGCTTTCCAGAAGTTAATGTTATAGAAAAATTGATCATGGTTTATGGGCTTGCCGATTTAAATTTAGCTTGAGTGAATGTGACATGAAATCTGTCTAGGGTAAGCTCACCAGTGAATAAACGGCTCCTTCAACCAACTCATGTATAAATATCAGTGATATAAAATTCTGGCAATTGTTAAGATCATTGCATTCACAGGAGGTTTGCGCTTCCAATCTGGTGATAAAACATCGGTCTGTATATAGTTCCGTTTTGCCATGTGCTTGCAGAGCCCTTCTCTCCTGCACTGAAAATTAAAATTGAAAGGACTTGCACTTTCGGGGAAAAGAGCGCAACTGACAAGAAATTCTCCTCGGTAAATTAATAGATAAGGTCTGCCGTGCTAACTTGAAAGCAAGCAAAAGGTAAAAATTCAATCTCTTTATCACAGATAAGTCATTTTTCTAAACGAGGGAAGTAATATAGGAGGGAATATATGGGATGGATTCTCTTACAAAAAGTGCTTTTAAACTTTAAAAAATCCATAACTAATATAGGGAGTATAAATGACAGACTCCTATTTTAGATTAGGCTGCACTTCATACATTCTACCAGGACTTTATGGAGATTCTTAAGGAATTAAAGTTATATTTATGATAAAAACATGGGACTGCTTCTAAATAGCATTTTCATCGTATTAGCTGTTGCCTAGATAACGGGCATATCTCCTCAAGCACCTCTAGCACTACAGCTTGCAAATTAATACAGTTATTATAAGACAGCAAAGCTATATCACTTACCATTTCATCATTGTTCAAATAAAAGTCCGTATTTTTTCAGTTTTCCCTAGGGTTACAAACTCAATAGGGAGATGCTATCAATTGAAAAATAATCTCTCAAGACTCTCACTCTCTTTGGTATTAAGAGGAGCAGTTAATCATATTACAGTAATTTTCATATTAATAGGTCCTGTGCAAGGAGAGAGTTAATGCTCTCCTTCTACAGTCAATTCTCCACAGAGTTTTTTATATACACATATATTTATATATGTGTGTATGGATATATATGTGTGTGTGTGTATATATATATTAATCTGCTCGGAGCGAGATTAGCGCAAAAGATACCACGTCCTACTCAGTATATGAATAAGGGTCAAATCAACAGCATACCCTTAAATTTTTAGTCAAAATGTCACTCTGTCATCACTGAGAGTGTTAGATGTGTCTAAGTGAATAACATGAATATGTAACACATTTTAATGGACAATATAGGGGATATCTTACTGCAGCACAGGAAAACTCTCTGTAGAGTAGCTTGCAGATACTTTACTCTTTATAGAAAAAGCTGTGAACCTGCAGCACATGTATCAGTTCTAAAAATTCATCTTTAGACCTGAATTCTATTTTTTGAGGGATTAATGCACCATTTACTTTTGAGATCTTCTAAGATGCTGTAATTTTTGAAAGCATCTCATACAATGTTGTGCATTTAATAACGTAATTTTGCTACTTAAACTCAGAGATTTATCTTTATGTGTGAGCATTTCCTGGTGTTTTTTCTGATCTGTTAGCTGGAGTAATGCAGTTTGTTCTGAGGAACAAGAATATGGATTTAAGGAACTGGACAAATTGTCGAATGTTTGTCTAATTTTATGGCAGTCTGAATGAGGAAGAAAGGTGGGTTAGGTCTGCAGAGACGCAGGGGAGACCCGAGTGCTCCACTCCCACTCTGCCCTGCCTCAGTGGGGAAACCCGTGGTGCGGGAGCCCAGGCATTGTGGCTAATAAGCCTCACAGAGAGTGGGACCGAGACCTGGAGCATGATGCTGACTTAATGTAGCCACCTGGTTCCTGGAGCTGGTTGGTTTAGACCATGAAGAAGCCTTCTGCCTCTTCTTCAGCAGTGCAGAAGATGTTCCCTTAATAACCCTTTGCTTTCTGTCAGCATCTGCCCTTTTGTTAAGCTCGGCTACTGTAATGATGCCATCTCTCTCAACAGCCTTCATTATTCCCCCCACTGCTGTTCCCAGGGGGTCCGATTAAAACCAGTGGAAAGCTCCTTTGGATTTTACTGTCTTTGGTACTCGGGCTACGCTCCACAGTTTGCTTTTTTTGCCTGTTTTTAACTCCGTCTGTTTTTAACTCTGCTTTCTGTTTGGGCTCACTTCTGCCGTGTTCTTCACATCCCTCATCTTCCCCCAGTTTCGTGTACTTTTATTCCTATTCCTGACCTGCTCGACAACTGTTAAAATACTTAGGCAGTGAATAAAATGTAGATTAAAGAAGTGCTTTCAGCTTTGAGCTAAAATGTGTTGACAGTACTCACAAGAGGCCTAGAGGAGACATGCAAGTGGCACCGTTTTGGGAGGAAAAAAGCTCGAAAAACGGTTCTCGTCAGATGTGAGAACTTGCCATGGTTTTGTGGCAGCACTCTCATCTCCTTTAATGAGGTTGTAAGTCCACTAACGGTGTGCACAAAGAGTTTTAATTGGTGATACGTTAAACACTTTTAAAAGCAAAATTTGAAGGAAACCAGCTGGAACTGGGTTCTAGCTGCACTATAGTGGTGCAAATCGAAAACTGTGTTATTCAAACTCGTGTCCTTCCTGAGCAGCAGCACTTTGAAAGAAATGAGGCACTCTTGAATTGCAGTTATTCTGCTGTAGTTCCTTTTATAACCTGACATAATTCCCACACAGCATATGGTATTAATCTGGTATAAACAGCATGTTGTGATGATACCTGAACACATGCAGTTGACACGAAGATGTCTGCAAGTACGATGTTTCCAAAAGCGATTATAGAATCATAGAATCATTAGGGATTGGAAGGGACCTCGAGAGATCACCCAGTCCAATCTCCCCGCCACAGCAGGATCACCTATGTCTGTATGGCTGGTGGTTGGCTAGCTCGTGTGAGTTTTTGTTTCTTATTCATACGTACGTGGGGTGGCAGAGGATGGAACTTTATTTAGAATAGAATCATTAGGGATTGGAAGGGACCCCGAAAGATCATCTAGTCCAATCCCCCCACCACAGCAGGATTACTTCACTGGAGAAGTTATACAATCAGAATCACTCTGGGTTGGAAGGGACCACCTGATCATCCAGTTCCAACCCCCCCACCATGGGCAGGGACACCCCACCCTAGAGCAGGCTGGTCTGGTTTTATTTATGACAAAGGAGTAGATTAGTGCAAGGAATGCAGTGATGCAAAGTGAAAGTTGGGACATTTTGGTAAAAGAAAATCCAGAAGAACTATTTAAGGAAATTTTGAAATTCTCAGTGAAGCCACACTCCTGATGTGTGGGTATCCCGGACACGAGCCTGTACTGGTAACCAAGCCTTTTCTGGTGTTCCCTGCTGAGAGGAGCGGGAGACCAGCATCCTTTGTGCAGGTAGGTGCATATGTGAAAAAAATTGCCTGACATTGGAGCTGAGCCAAACGTTTTGTTAAGAGAAGATACATAAAAGCACGTCTTTTGGAAAGTGCGTGCTTGCGGATGGTGGTATTTTTGCTTGAGCGCTTGCCAGTAGGGCCGGATTCACAGCTGGAGTAAACTTTTCTAGTGCCATTGAGTTAACACCGGTTTGCGATGGAAAATTCATTTATTAGGATGAAGTGCAGCTTTTTCACAGACTGTTTGTAGCTCCACCTGCTACCCACACTGTCAGTTTTTTTAGCCTTTCCTAGTTCTCTTATTTTTCATGAGGATCCTTTCTTAAATATGCTCCTAATACAAACAGAGTAAGGGACCCTTGGTATCACATTCTCCTAATGAAAAGAAATGCTCAACAATCCTCCTCTGCACTTGTTAGCATCGGTGTAAATCCACAATGACTTAAGTGCTTCCTACTTACACTGCAGTGAATAACGGTAGGTTAGGCTATTGATGACTTTGTAAAGTGAACGCATCCAGCTCGTTCCTATTATCCAATACAAAGGCTGAGTTTTAGCAAAGAGATGGTTAAACAAACGACAACAGCGCAGGTGTGAATCGGGGATACCCCACTGAACATTTACATCAGTGTGACTAGGAATTGAATTTAGCCCATGTGGTTGAATTCCTTTTAGCAGTTTCTGCATGTTCAAGCACCCACTGTAGATTAGGTGGGGCGGCAGCAGACTTGCTGTTATCTGCAATACATGCAGGACCCTAGAGGTGAAAGGGTAACGCATTATCATAGCTCTGTGCCACCTGGCCCATCCAACACAATTTGAGCACCCATCAGCGTATTGATTACTTCTCCTGCTCCTGACTAATGACCTCTAGCTGCAAACTTGCATTTTCTAAATCTTTTATATTCTGATTCAATAGTAAGATTTGATTAAAGATTGCCATTAGCCAATGCCAATGTCAGCAGGACTTAGTGCTGCCAAGTTCCAATGAGTTTCATTATTCTCGAATTAAGAAGGACAGAGAACTTCTCTGGGTTAATAATGCAGTGATTCTGCCTCAGTCAGGAGTGAAAGGAAGCGACTCTGGTGTACAAAGGTAGCAGAGTATTTGGCGATTTCTAATGGCCACGTTTTACAGAAAAGCATCCGAAGAATTAAAGGGACTTGGTCACAGATGGTGGGGACAGTTTGCTTTTACTTTTTATGTCTTATTGGAAAACCAGTGTCAGATGGTGTGTGAGGGGCCATTTTCCTAAAGAAAGCCATTTCCTTTGATGAAACAAGATCGTGGCATTTGTTCAGTCTCTCCATGCACATCCCTGCCACAACATAGTGGTGCAAAGTATATGTGGGCACAGATGTCTTCTGATGGCTTTAGAAAATGATTAGGGGGTTTGTCTACGTTATTTACCTGCTAAGAAGATATTAAGCTGTGATATAGATACGTGTTTTTCAAAATGATGGCTTCATATTTAAAAGGACATATTGCCGTGTCTTCCACAGAAACTAACAAAGTATGTTGTTTCCTTTCAGGAAGGTACAACCCTCAAACACATACTAATTTTTAGCCACGTAGCTTATTCCTGCTTGAGTGTGGTTGATTAAGGACAGACTTCAGTGCACACTGAAGAACTCAAGGCCCTGGTGTCTCTGAAGGTGGGGTGCACTAGAAAAGGTGTCCTCTGGGGTAAACATCTGCTGTGAGATATGGTGTTCCCTCAAATCCCACTGAAGCTGACTGAAGGAGTGGGTGAAGTCAATGAGAGCTGAGAGCGCTCAGCACCTTTCAGAGTCTTAATAATAAATGACCCTTGAGGCACAGTAAAAGCTTTCCCCCTTGTAACACAGGAGCAAGAAAGCTGTGTTGTCTCATGTTCATCCTCTAGAAAACAAAATATGTCCCAAACCTGAGTCCTTTAAGATTTTTAGGGCATTGGAATAAATAAATACCCCTTTTAATTTCATACCTCGAACCTTGTATTGGGCTTGCATGAAAAGATTTTGGGGGAGCTAGGGAGAAAGAGGCGCACTGCAGGGGTGCTTTCTGTGAGAAACTGCTAGGAGCTTCCCCTATGTCTGATGATGGACCCACCCCTGGCCAAGGCCAAGTCCCTCCATGGTGGTGGTGATGTCTCTGGTGTATATTTAAGAAGTGGGGTATGCAACAGCAGCTGCAGAGAAATTCTGCAGAAAGGGTCAGTAAAGAAGAAGAGGGAGGAGGATTTCCAGGCACCAGAGCAGAGATTCCCTTGCAGTCCAAGACCATGGTGAGGCAGGCTGTTCCTCTGCAGCATGTGAAGGTTAATGCTGGAGCAGATACATACCATGGAGGTTAATGGTGGGGAAGTTCTTGGAGGATTGCGTGCCAGAGCACGTGGATGGCTGAAGGGCGCTGCTACAAGTTGGAAGCCCATGCTGGAGCGAGGTCCTGGCAGGATGTGTGACCCCATGGAGAGAGGAGCCCACACTGGAGCAGAATGTCAGGCAGAAGGTATGACTCCATGCTCCACCTACAGCACAACAGGCTGTTCCTGAAGGACTGCATGCTGGAGCAATTTGTGAAGAACAGGTGGGAAGTACTTGTTCTGGAGAAGTCAGTGGAGGGACCCTACACTGCAGCAGGGGAAGACTGTTAGGTGTTTTCCCCATGAGGAGGAAGGAACGGCAGAACTGACTGCAGCCCCCATTCCACATCCACCATGCTGCTGCGGGAGAGGAGAACTGTGAGTAAAGATGAGCCCGGGAAGCAAGGAGAGGTAGGGGAAGGTGTTTTAAGATTTGATTTTATTTCTCATTATATAACCCTGATTTGGCTGGTAATAAATAAAACTGAGTCTGTTTTAGCCATGGTGGTAATTGGCTATTTCAACCCAGGAGAATTTTGTTGTATTTTCTCTACCCTATCCAGACGAGGAGGGGGACTGACACAGTGGATTTGGTTGTCACCTGACTTCCAGCCAGGATCAACCCACCACAAATCTTTTGTCACCTTCAAGAAAATAATTTTAAAACATACTTTGTTAATAAAGTCTGCTTTTGGCAACTGTTGTTTTCCCCACTTACATTACAAGTGCCTTTAAAATGTTTCCATTAATTAAGGCTGCTTTTATGGGCTACATCCATTTAGTAAAATTACAGAAAGAAGTGCTGCTGGCACATCTGCCATTGGATTCTCTTTGCCTGAGCATTTTATACCCACATGAATAGCGTAGTCGGGAGAGAAAGCCTGCAAAAGAGAAAGATAGAGGTGAATTCTGTCCAGCAACACATGGAGGTCAGGAGAGACTCAGCTGATGATGTGCTCATGTTTTCCAGGATCGCATGAGCACAGCGGAAAGTTGGTTGAACTCTAGTTACAAGGGAATAGACCTCCTAAAAAGTACTAATTGAAATGCCCAGCAAATAAAAATGCATAAACTGTGATTTTCGGTGTATGAGATCGTGTTTTAGAGGAGCAGGCAGGGAGGAGGTTGATCTGAACATCTCAGCATTAACTTACTGAGGTTTTTATACACCCTCAGCTGAAAGCTTTACTAGCCAGATTATAATTATAATTACCTTGGCTTCGTCTCAGTGTTTATCTGCCATGACACCCACCCAGCCACCTGCCTGCTATTAATTCATTCAACACCAACTTTATCATTTTTCCTTTTATCTTGTTTTTTTCCTGTTATCCTTAGTTTGAAAAATGTGTCCGTTATTAGAAAGAAACTAACACAATATTTGTTTGTCCATGACATCATGCACTCCTGTTTTCTTAAGCAAAAAAAGGCAGAAAAAGCCCCGACTTCCAATTCTCCTTATTACAAAAATAACCTGTTTGCATTTTGTATTGAAAACTGGAAAGATCTGGCATTTGACTTAAAAATTCAGAGCAGCCAATAATCTTCTTTAAATTAAATCTTGTCAAGGGACAATAAACATGGTACTTGTTTGGCTTGTAGGACTCCACTGTGGGTGCAGTTCTGTATGAGCCCAGGATATTTGGGATCATCTAGCGACAGGACAAGGGGCAATGGGTGTAAGCTGGAACAGAGGAGGTTCCACATAAATATGAGAAGGAACTTCTTCCCAGTGAG
>JAOXOE010029661.1:0-14152 GCA_028565055.1 Phoeniculus purpureus
GAGCTCTGTGGTAACGGGTTGGACTTGATGATCTATGAGGTCTCTTCCAACCTTGGTGATACTGTGATACTGTGATACTGTGAAATAACCTTAAACAAGGTTTTTGCTCACTATATGAAGAGTTCCTAAGTACAGATTGCTGTCATTAATAACTAGTAAGTCAGGATAGCTTCCTTTTTCAGCAGTCAGTATCTACAGTCAAATATATTTAATCATATATAATTAACCAATACCTATTCAAATACTAAGGAATTCCCTTAACAACATATTGAAAACATCAAAATACATTTCAATAAACCTTCTCCATCATACTGAAGCAGGTAATCAAAGTGTCAGGGTTTCTTGCCATGGAAAAATAAAAACAAGCAGAAAACTACTGAGATGCAATATTCAGTGTGGAAGAGGTTCTCATGTTTATTCAGGATTATATCAAATTTGTACACAAAATCATTCTTTTATCTTGTTCAGCATACCCTGGAGAAATGGGATATGCTGAACAATATTAGCTGCTACACAGAGTATAATAACTCATGAACTATAATCTATTTCAAGTATATGCTGGAAGAGAAGGCAGTTGATTCTAGCACTGTTTCTTTAATACATGGTACAGATAGGAACAAAAAATATTTCCACTTGGTATGAATGCTATTTACCAAGCATTTTTCTGAACTGCCTTATAAAGCAGAATATCATATTACATGGGGAATTGGTGATAGAGCACTCATTCAAGAAAAGACAAAATGTGAGTGTCGGGCTGTACTTCATCTGAGAGTAAACCCTACAACTATAGTAGGACATAGACACGAATAGCAAGTGCTCATCGTGGCAAGATTCATGGCACAGCTGACACCCATACAGTATATATACACATCACATACAAATTTTTTTCCAAAACCAAATGGCTGTCTTCTTACTGGCAAAGTCTCCAGGTCATGCTATTCTCTGGACAGTGTTCAGGTTTTTGAATTACTTGGTGAAAACCAAGTGAAGAGGTGTTATTATTAAAGAGTTTGCATGATTACAGACAAACTTTAACTCCATGTCCTGGTCTTGTGTGGTTACTATTTTGGATATAATCTAAAAATTCAGCTACATAGTTCTTACAGCGAGGACAGCACTACAGTACTAGAAAATTGAAGTTATCCTGTAATTTAGGTTGTGGACATTTCCAATAGAAATAGTAAACTAGGTGTGGACAGACAATGACAAACTGTGAGCAACAGAAAGAAAAGCAGAAGGAGAACACAATAGCACAAAATGGCACATAATGATGGGATTGGATTTGTCAGGACATCAATAATAAAATGTACCTACTCACAGCTTTTAAAGACATCTCTTGTCAGGAAATCAATGGATAGACTATTCCTGTCAAGAAAAGAGTGTAAATAAAATCATAGCCACAGAGTATCCTTTACCTACCAGTCACCCCAGACCCTGAGGAAGGGAAAGAAAATCGTAACACCCCACTTCACTCTATTCTTTAAATAAGTAGGTCTTTAAAATTGTTCCTGTTCCACCAGTATGCAACTGGACAGCTGCTTTTAATGTGTCATTTATATGCACAAATATGAGGAAGGAATTATTTAAGCATGCACATCCCATTGCCATTCACAGAACTGAGTAAAAATAGCTAACATACCTTAGAAAAGGAGGGCAATCTATCCCATGATCTTACATTTTTACAGTTCTAGACGAATTGATTCAGCAGCACAGTGTTAAGAAATACTGAGTTAAGGAGTATATATAAATTTTGTGCCTTTGATTTATATGGATTCATATACTTAACATTTTAATAGAATAATTTAGTATACCATCAAAAGTTCAAATGCAGAACAAAGTAAAGGTAGAATCCATTAATGTACTATGGAATTATTGTAAATACTTACATTTTATAGTGGTACCAAATATCTGCTATTTTAATATTATAGCCTGTTTTCTTAATTATGTACAAACTGTTCCTTTTTCCTTTGCTGAAAATAAACCAGCCTTACTCATGCAAAGCTTTCATGCTTTGTTTCCACAGAAGTAATGGAAACCTCTAGAAAGGTTAGTGCATGGCTTCCAGAGCAGAGCTTATTTTGAGTTCCTCGAAGTGTGCACTCCATTTAAACAGACAGTTCACAACCAAGCTCCAAAACATTCTGTGAATCACAGAGATGAGGATGTAAGGTTTACCTAATTTACTGTTTCAGTTTACCTGTAAACAAAAGTATTGAAAACAGTGTATGTTTGTCCTGTGTTTCCCCTCTTTTGAAATACGGGTGGGGAGAGACAAACCAAGAAAACCCCAAAACCCCAAAACTGCTCAGGTTTCCTCCATTTATCCTTTTTCTTACCTATATTGTCTTTCAGTCAAAATTCTTGATTGGTGACACCTATTTCATATTTAAGGACAGAGAGCAAAAACATGAATCTTTCTTGAGAGCACTTAGACACACCGAAGTCAGTTACATCATGTCATTTCATTTTTTGTAAGAAAAGCTAATACGTCATTCTTGACTTTGCAATCCATTACGTTATCTCTGTGTTTAAAGTATAAACTAAATACAGAGAAAGGCTCAGAGACTTCAGTTTGATCACTAGAGAAAAAATGTTTAACTGTTAATAGTTTTAAATGCTGACAGGGAGAAGTGGACTCAAATAACAGAGATTTCTACAGCTTATCAGATAAAGGTATTGCATATCTAGATGGAACAGAAGTTAACTTAAATGGATTCAGGTTAATATTTATTACATCCTGGGTTGGAAGAGATCCACAGCAATTATCAAGTCTAGCTTGTGACTCCACACAGAGGAATCTAGAAGTTAAACCATATAACTAGGAGATTGTTCAAATGTTTCTTGAACACCGACCAACAGGCTTGGTACCACAATCACTTCCATGGGGAGCTTGTTCTAGTGCTTGGCCACCCTCTCAGGCAAAAACTATTTCCTAATATCCAGTCTGAACCTCCTCTGAAACAGCTTTAAGCCATTTCCTTGGATCTTATGACTGTGTACTAGAAGACATGAAAACTCCCTCTCCACTCCACATTATGAGGAGGCTGTAGACAACCACATGGTCACGCCTCAGTCTCCTCTGTGCTGAACGGATGTAGTAAGCTCAGCCACTTCTCACAAGTCATAACTTCTAGTCCTTCCACTGCCCTCCTTTGGACACACTATATTTTTATAACCTTAAATTCAGGATCCCCAAACCCCACACAGTTCCCAAGGTAAGACTACACAAAAGTGGACTATAGTGGTAAAATTTCTTCTTCTACTCTGTGCTTAATGCATCCAAAGACACAGTTTGCTTCCAGGCTTTTAGTTGCCAGACCATATTTTAGACGCATCTTTAGCTTACCGTCAATCAAATACATCACATCCCTTTCTACAGATCTAGACTCCAGTCTCCTATTTCTTGATTCAAACGTGTATATATATATATATATGTGTGTGTGTGTGTATGTATAGCCGCAGGCAGAGCAGGGCATTCCTTCTTGCTAAATTTCATAAAATTGCTGACTTCCAGTTTTCTAATCTATCAAGATGTCAATATTTTTTTGGAAATATTTGTTTTCTTAGAGAAATATTTTAGTTCAAACAGGGCTTAACTTCATGGACCGGTACTATTCAATCTATTCATTAATGACTTGGATGATGGATTAGAGTGCGCTGTCAGCAAGAAAGAGCTAAAAATGCAGTTCTTGCAGGCTACATTGTTTAGAATACCACTCAGGATACCATTGGCCTTCTTGACCACCTGAACACTGCTGGCTCATGTTTAGCTGATTATTAATCAATACACCCTCTTTCTGTTGAGCAGCTTTCCAACCAGTATCCCCCAGTGTTTAGCATTACATTTGTTTGTCACCCGTGTGTATGATCTGGCACTTGGCCTTGTTGAAGATCATAGAACTTGCCTCAACCCACCAGTGCAGCCTAAGTCTCTCTGCAGATCCTCTCTACCCTCAAGCAGATTAACTCACCCACCCAACCTGCTGTCATCTGCAATCTTGCTGATGGAGAAATTGATGCCTTGAAACAGATCATCAATAAAAATATTAAACAAGAGTCATCCCAATAGTGAGCACTGGGGAGCACCAATTGTGATCAGTCTCCAACTGGATTTAACACAATCTACCACCACTGTTTTGGGTCCAGCCAAGGTCCCAGTGCTCTAAATTTCCTGTATTTCTGAGCATATTTTGAAAAATTATTTTGTTAAGGGTTATGGACAAACAAGTAAAATATTATAAAGCTTTCCTTAAGAGATTAGAATCAAAATCAGAGTGTGGGATGAGAAACTCTTCCAGAATTAGTGATAAATATTAATTATGTACTGCTAAATACTTCTCAAGATATTCCTACAGGGAATAGAAAGTCAGGTATTTAAGAATTAAATGTGATTTCTTTGGCCCTGGGGTGACGAGTTCCATATTCTTCTTCAGGATAGATGACATTTATAAAAATGCCTATGAGTTGAGCATTCAGTACCTAGAAAAATATGTTAACAAGAAATTGTTGCTTTTGTATGCGAAATTGATTTATTGTCTTTCTAGACTATTTGTCTCTTCCATTAAAAATATTGAAGTAAAACATAAATGTTTTATAGATATAAAAACAGGCTGAGAGTTGAATTAGTCTTTTATTATTTAACACACAGAAAGTTTCTTTCATCATGAAACAAAACAGTGCAAGAGGACAGAATTGGTTCAGGATTCTAACAATCTTTTTAACACTGCCCACAGGAACTGTAGAGCTAGAAGGCTAGAATAAAGTTTTCAAGAACATTTTCTTCATAATCTTATTTTCCACAATTCTTGTACTATTTCTGTGTCTCTATCTAATATAATTAATACATAAAATACATTTTTATAGTCACATTTAGATCCTATTGGGACATCCTCTCTCATTGCCACTAATTTCATAGAATGGCTTAGGTTGGAAGGGACCTCAGAAATCTCCTAGCCCCAATCACCCAGCCATGGGAAGGGACACCTCTCACTAAACTGGGTTGCCCAGAGCCAGATTCAACTTGTCCTTGAACACTTCCAGGAAGAGGCCACAGTCCCTTGAGTAAAATGTTCCAGTGCCTTGTCACTCTCATAGTGAGGAATTTCTTCCTAAGATCTAACATTTCTTCACAAGATGTAATTTGTTATCACTTCAGCTATCTTTATTCTCAGCCCCACGCAACCGTCACACAATGGGATAGGGGAGAGAATTGGAAGAATAAAAACAAGATAACTTGTGGGCTGATATAAAAATAGTTTAATAGGTAAAGTATAAAACTATGTAGTTATGCAAAGAAAAGGAAGACATTTATTCAGTAACGCCCATTGGCAGGCAGTTGTTCAGCCATTCTCAGGAAAACAGGATTCCATCTCTTGTAACTGTTACATGGGAACTCAAATGCAAACACGTCAGATGCCTCCCGATTATTTCTTCTTCCTCCAGCTTTATATTCTGAATGTGGTATCATGTGCTGTGGAATCAGTTGTGGTCGACTGGTCCAGATGTGTCCCCTCTGCTGCAACTCAGTGACTATAAGCCTGATAGCAGATGCACAGTCTGTTTGCTCTTTAGTCCAGCTGCTTTTTAGAAGCAAGCCAGGCACATGAATATCAGTTTGTTTACAGTCAACATGCACAGATTCTTTTACGTTGGTGATGATAAATTTATAAACTGCGAGATTGCTATGGTTTCTACAAACAAAAAATACAGTGGCAAATACAAGCTTAATTTCCCAGGTAAACACTCAGATTAGCTGAGTCCTCAAATCTTATCTAAAGTTGTCTCTTCTGAGGTGAGAGGTTGGAGGTGCCGAGTGAGAGAAGAACCCAATCCGTCCTGGCAATGTTTTCAAGTTCATTCCCCAAAATAGGTGGATTATAGGGGTAATGTTTATATATTGTTACTTACAGTTATGTTATATGTGAATTGTGTCCTTTGTATAAGGACAAACCTTATCAGCAGCCTTTGCATAAGAACAGACCACCTGGTATCCTCTGGGAAGGGTGTTGACACCAGAATGGGCCATTATACACTCTTTGGTTTGTCAGCAACATTTGCACTTGCAGATTTCCTGGCACCCCTCCCAAGTTCTTGCACATAATCAACCTACTTGCTGGTGGGGAGCTGGGGTTGCAAAAAATTCGTTATCGATGTGTAAGGACTGCTCAGTAGTAGCTACAGCACCACTGTATTATCAACACTTTTTTCATCACCAATTAAATCATAGCCCCACATCAGCTACTATTAAGAAAATTGAATGCTGTCCCAACCAAAATCAGCACAGCTAGCCACCTGTGCTCATATGACTACAAGTCTCCACATAAATACATTTATAGGATCTAATAACTACATTCAGTAGATGTAATTTTGCTCCTTGTATTTCTAGCTATTTATTTTTGTCCTATTTCTTAGGCTGCCTCAACTAAGGAAGATTCCAGAAGACAGGTTGATAATTATTTTATGAGCCTACCAATGGTGCTTTAACAAGTAAAGCACATCCAAGACCCTTCAGCAGCAGCCGAATTAAGTTGCTGTCATTTCCTCCTAGCACAGCTGGGGTGAGATAACTGCTGATGCTGTTGTGAAAACAGCTGCACAAACTATTCAGCCAACTGGAGCTGGTTGGCAGCAAGCTGCTGAATACAGGCTACTGCTTATTAGCAACAACTGCATCTCACCAAGGAGCACTGTTATCCGTTGCTACAGTGGCCAGAAAGTGGTGCCAGGTAGGAATTTCTGAGAGTTTAATCCTAGGTTTCATTTCCAGCTGGTGTTCTGTTATATCTTCCAGATTACCAAAGGCTAAAAGACTAGCTAAAGAGTTTGGGATACGATCCCACAATGATGAATGCAAAATGAAGAAGCTTTTCTTCTGTGTATCTAGTAGCAAGAGCCAGCTGGCTTTGTGGACATAGCCGCTGAGTAATACGTAGTAGTTAAGGAGTTCAACTTTTTTTGAGTAGGGTGTTCTGTGCAGATAAATACAAACTTGTGTGAGATTCAACACCCACAAATCAAACAAGATTGAGACTGATAATTTTCATTTTGGAGATGCTTCCTAGACTGAAAGTGTGCTTTGACAGTACACATGTTTGGCTAGCATGATTAAGCAAATCCCAAAATATTAACAGAAGCTCTATAGGCAAGATGATAAAGAGAAGTTATTCCTAAAACACATTTATTTATTTATTTATATTAAAAAATGCATTTATTTTATGAGACAAATATTTGGTTTCATAATATGCTTTTGTACTCTAAAGCGCTGCCTTACATCCAGAGAAGGGCAGTTGATCAATTTTCTAGCAGTGTCATGAGCTCACACTTATGTAATGAGCATCTGTGGTTGGCATGTTGATAGCCCATGCCAAACATGAAACAACACAGTTTAGCGTTGATTATTTGTGTGTGTGTGTTGTGAATTACAATACATTTAATTCAGCTAATGCATCTCTTAACTTAAAAAAGCAGAATTCTAGAACTACTGGAACTTACCCAAAGTATGAAAACTGATCTCAAAGTAATTCTCCTAGATACTTTTGTAAAAATTTTACCTTACCCACTGACTTGATAATTATTCTGAAGGGAGTTTTACAAATGGAATTTTACACAAGGGTTTCCCTCTCATCTTTTCTATTTACTTTGTCGTCTGAAATAAAACTTAGGCTTTGAGGTTCTTTTGCTATTTCAAATCTTGTGTTTGAACGTGGACTTCTTAATTCAGATCAAAGCTCTCTGTGCATTGCACAGAAAGTCTCTGTTTTTAAAAATATCAACACATGTTATTTCTGGAATAAAATACACTCCGTGTGTCCTGTCAGTTTTAGTACCTCTGGTCACTGACACAAAACAAGTGAACTCTTAAGTTCAATAAAATTGTTGTGGGTTTTTCAAAGCCTGGCTGAATTGATTTTTTTTAGATAGGATACCTCAGGAATTTCACCTCCTGAATCTGTTGATGTCCTACGGTTACGTTGTTGATGTCTTCTGAAACCAGCTTCCTAGTTCCCTAGCTGTGTTGAAGCTATAACTTTTGAGGTCCTTCACATCAGAAACACTAGATGTCTTATGAGATCCAGTCATCAGCCACCTGTGTAACTGGAGAGGCTTACAGGGACAAAGCTACGTTCCGATCACAGCAATATCTGCATTCTGTAATTGCAACTATATCTTTACAAAGTGTCCTTTCAAAAAATCAACATACAATGGAAAACATTTCTTATTAATATTTGAGCTGTTTTTTCAGCATGAGTCTATGATTCTATGACAATTCTTTTCCAGACATCGATTACTCTTAGACATCAAGTAAAAAGAACTGTGAGGTGTTATTTATAACTGTGATGTATCTTTATTCTAATAAAGAAGAAATACAATATAACAGGAAAATCTGGTGAAGGAGTGGTGTCAGATTCATATTAGATATCAGAATTGTCATTAAACCACTTACCACCTTATTTTAACTAATTTTAAGCTAGCTAGATCTAGCTCAAGTGTTCTACAGGTAGTTACAGATAAAATTACCTTTATAAAATATATTTCAAAGGTTTAAAAGTTAGTACACTAGCACACAATGTTCTAGCTTGTATTTGGTCCCATTTTACTGAAACAGAAATAGAATTTTCCTCTGTTCCTGCTTTCTTATGAATTCAGGATAAATGTTTTTAAGTCCAGTTCTAATTTCATTTTTTTTTTGTTAAGATGAACATTGCCATTTTATTTTGTTAAGATGAAGGTTGTCAAGGGTCTAGATTTCTCATGTTTTTAAAACTTAATGTCTTAGGCTTACAAACAGCATAGGATGATAGTATACAACAGTCTTTTCTAGAAAAAAAGTTCCTCATAAGGTCTGTTTTTTTATTGATGCAACACCTTAATGGATAGAAGTGTAGCAACATGAAATGCTTATTTATGTCATGTTCTATTTAACTGTATGAAGCAAAACTGACCTGAAGAGAGTGGACTGGTTTAAAAGCAATGTTTACGATGACTTGGAAATCTGCATGAAACTATGTAGAGGCATATCTCATGGAGAATGGACATGTGAGCAATCCCAGCTGTATGAACTTAGCTGGAGTCTGAGCTAAGGGCTTTGAAGCCTGCTCAGATTGATTCTCAAGGTCAGCGATGTGCAGGTTTGCGGGGCAGCTGGCACGTAGAAGGGAAACAACAGAATGTAAAGCGAAAACTGTCACAGGAACAGCGCGTGGACAGATGTACTTCACCGATGGCAGTAGCTTTTAAGACGCGTGGATAAATGTGTTGTACCAATCAGCAATGCACTTGTATCGCACAGACCGCCTGGCTGCGTATGGAAGGGCCAATCTGACACTTAATAAACAACATTCGCTTGATCATATTGATCATCTCGCGTCTGGCCGTTTCGAACTCCTGGAAAACTATTTGGAGGATGAAGAATAGATCCAGCATGTTGCCTTTGGGAACAGTTTTCAAAGTACACAAAATATATGATATGTCTGAAGGTACTGCAGAATATAGACAAAACTTTACTGGAACATTTGTATTTTATTTTACAATTCCATCCATTTCCATCTCAAAATTTATAGACTCTCATGGGATCTTTGCAGGAGTGATGGAGATAGGTTAAGGAGAAAAAAAAGGAAATTGTTGTCGTTTAGTTCTCTCTATTAAAACACTTTTTGATTGTTTTCCTCCAGTGAAATGAAGGAAGCAGTGTTTTAAATGCTCCTACTAAACAAAACTCAGTTCCTGGAAGAATTTGAGGCTGAACTTCAAATATGGTATTCAGTTCTGGGCCACATATTTCAAAAAGGACGTCAAAGTGGAAAGGGCACTGAGAAGGACTGGGGCACTGGTACATGATGGGTTATACATCATGCCTAGCACCTTGTAATTGTACTGAAGCACTTCACAGGAGTGACCTGTCGACCCACAGTCCCATGGTACAGAAAGGGGACTGGATTTAGAGTCAATTGTTTAGTGGCCATGTGGGGACTTGTTGATTGCCTTTAACCCCAAGTCACTGCTATAACCATACGAAGCGTTTTCTGAGTTGCTGATATCTCCAGATATGTTTGTCTCAGCTGCCCAAGAAGTGTGGGAAAAGTTTCTTCCTGTCCTAAAAGGGCAGGTGTCAGTGTCAGAAACAGAAAGAGGTGGAAGGTGAGAGAGAGCTGCGTTGCATGGAGATGAGCTTTCAACAGGGAACTGCAGAGAGAAAGGCACGAGTAGGGACATGTAGAGTTGCCTCTGTTCTTTTAGAGGTACTTCCTTCTTTTTAGCCCCTGTACTTTTATTAAATGTATTAAAATCTTTATTAAAATGTATTAAATGTATTAAAATCGCAGATAAATGGTGATCTGTTCTTCTGTTGCAGTAGCTCCTACCAAGCAGTTACTGGATTGTCATGAAAATACTTGGCTTAGTTGTGTAAGCTCTTGAGAGCAACATAAACATTAAGAATAACCTACAAAAGAAGCAAAAGTACTGTAATGGCTTCTTTATTACTGTGGCAGTTTCTCACATTATCTTTGAACCTGACTTCCAAGTTCTATGAGGAGTGGCTGAAGGAACTGGATATCCTGGATAAAAAGAAGCTCAAGTGACACATTATTGGTCTCTAGAACTACCTGAAAGGAGGTTCTTGTGAGCAGCAAGCAAAAGGACAAGAGGAAACAGTCTCTTGTTGTGGCTTGGAAGGTTTAGGCTCCATGACAGGAAGAATTACTTCACAGAAGTGTTGTCAGGCATTGGAATAGGCTGCCTAGAGGGGTGGTAGAGACATCATCCCTAGAGATATTTAAAAGACATATAGATGCACTGTTTGGGGACATGATTTAGTAGTGACTTGAGAGTGATGGGTTAATGGCTGGACTTGATGATCTTACAGGTCCCTTTCAACCAAAAAGATTCTTCAATTTTATGTAATAGGAGAGATGAGGACGCTAGGAACAGAATACCTGTGTGATTTCAGTTTGGATTCACTCTTGTGGAACTACATGCTAAGAACGGTAAACAATAATTATCACAATCAACAAGCGTTCAGAAATCTTCTCTGCTTTCAAGTGTTTTACTTTGCAAGATTAATAATGTGTTTTTTTTGGGGGTTTTTGTATGAAATATTAAACCATATTCTAGATATCTTAGAAAAAGGTGAAAAATCTCTTGCTGTGTTATATATAATGTCAAATACCCCATCCAGACCTAAGACAGTTGTAGAAGTTGTAGGAGGAATGTTATAGTAAGGTTAAAAAAAATGTGCACAAAAGTGACAAAAGACAGAGCTTTAGAATATTACTTTATAGCTGCTGTGAAATTATTTCCAGAATATTTTGCTTTGACACTTACTTCCTCTTTATAATAATGCACTTAGTGAAAGGATACTAAGAAATGAGAATGCATACTTTTGCAAGCACGAATACTGAGAGAATGTAACATGGAATGGATATGGTCCTTTTGTTTAATTATTCCTGTTTTTTCATTGGATATTTTCAGACTTTGAGGTAAAGCGTCCTTTAAATAAGATATTTAGATTTAAGAGCTCTGTTTTTAACTATTTCACCATCTTGATTTTATCCATAGTAGTAATTTCACTTTTTGTTTGATTTCCTTGTGAATAATTTATTCTTAGAATGTCTGTACAAATCCAGCAAATGCAGACATTTAAGTTCCCTTTTCTTTAAATTATTCAAGAATCTTAATTATAGTTTGAAAACAGTATGTCTTCAATTAGGAGACTTTTAATGTGCTGAGCCTCAAATCACTTTATATAAAAGAGATTTGGGGTTTGCAATTCTACTTTGACCAAATATCTGCGATTTCTGTGTAGTCCATCTTTTTTTTTTAAATCTACTTTATGTAGGATAGCTTACCTGAATGTTAACACGACAGAAGAAGATCTATCAAAAGAATTATGAATTCTGTACTTTTGGACAGTTTATCAGTCTGAGATAATTCGGCAGTCTTGATGTGTGCATTGGAAAGGTTAGAAGGAATCTTTGTAGCCCCCAACTACTTGGTAGTTGGAAGGACCATGTACTGACACCCAGGGGACACCGCTGGTGACAGGTCTCCATCGGGACCCTACACCATTGGTAATGACTCTCTCAGCTCTGTCACATGACCACCACCTTGCCATCCACTCATCCAACTCACAAAGGTTCCTAATGAAGGTGTATCGGAGACAGTGTCAAAGGCCTTGCTGAAGTCAAGGTGGACAATGTTCATTTATCTGCCCTCATCTACCCTGCCAGATATGACATCATAAAAACATCTCAGTTTAGTTAAGCATGATCTCTCATTGAATCCATGATGACTAATCCAAATAACTTTCTTCTCTTCCAGATGATTGAACATGGCATCTAGATTATTTTTTTCTGTTATCTTTCCAGAGCTAGAGGTGAGACTAACCAATCTGTAGATTTCTGGGCCATCCTTCTTACCATTCTTGAAGACCAGAATGACATTGGCCTTCCTCCAGCCCTCAGACACCTCTCCTATTCTCCATGACCTTTCCAAGATGATGGAAAGTGGCCTAGCAATAACACCTGCCTGCTCTCTCAGCAATTGTGGGTACATCTGATTGTCACCCATAAATTTACTGAGGTTGGCAAAGTGCTTTCTAACCTGATTTTCATATACTGAGGGAGAGTCGTCTTCTTTCCTGACATTGTCTCTTATCCTCAGGGCTTGGGCTTCATGATGGTTTGCTTTAGCAGAGAAGACACTCAAAGAAGGCTTTCAATAACTCCACCTTTTCTATGTCTTTTCTGTGTCTTCTGCCAGTAGTGCGCTCATGTCATTCATCAGTGGACACACATTATCCCACCTTCTTTTTTCTATTTGTATATCCAAACCTGCCTTCTTATTGTTTTAATAGCCCTTGTCAGATTGAATTCCAGGTCCAGATCCGTATCTGTTATGTAGATTAAGTGTACATAACAGAAAGGTGAGATTATAGCATGGATTGATATCAAGTTGTTAAGGCAAATATCTACCTGCATAGATGACAAAGCAATCAGGTTCTCACGTGTCCTGGATTGCTTGTATTTCAGCCTATAACTTCTGAGGAAGCCTCTATTAGTGCGTGTATCTGGAGCAGCATTTCACTATTCTTCAGTAGGAATGTAATGACCATATCAACAACACTGAAGCAGAAAGAGTATCAATAACTGTGCCACAATCCACATGAATTTGTGGTTGAAAATACAGCAGAGCATTGAATCAATGTAATTCATAATGTGTCAAGTTAGGCTAAATGGAAGCAGCTAAACAAAGTTTTCCTAAAATCAAACTGATGTTTCATTTCTTTGTAACTCGATTTTAAAGGTATTTACTTTTGTTTTGTTTTCACCTTCCTCCATATGTTTTTGTGATTTAAGATCATCTAATTCCTTCAGTCTTCTGTCAATGCTTTTATATTTATTTTGAGCTGTACTCTTCCTGTATTGATTACCATGAACTACAGGAGATTTTCTTTCTTCCCCTCTTTACTGAAACATTTGCACAGAAGGTAAACAGTTCATAAAGGACTTGTAGCATAAATTCACTCTGTTCCTTAACCAAATTCTAATTAAAGACCAATATGCTCTACAAATTGCTATCCATACTGTCATCTGTCTCATAAATTTCTATCTCAGCCATCACGGTAATGGTATCTGTAAAGCCTGTTACAGACTGTTTAAGGCAGACACGGAGAATTTACATCCACAACTACAGTCTTCATGCCCAAATAAAAATTAACTACCTGGGAAAAGTAATAGCTTTCAAAGTAAATTTTCTTTAATGATGTCAGTGACTTAGCACAGTCATTGTTTTCTCTAATGTCAGAACTGGTGACCTCACTGCACTGTTAAATAACAAGTAAAGAAAGCTCGGTTTACAAGGCACCAGAGCTGCAAACAACTGATGGGATGCACTTGTCCCCAAGGGGGAAAAGGATCCTGGGGCAGGAATTGGCAGGGCTCATGAACAGGGCTTTAATTTAGGTTTGAAGGGGGAAGGGGTTAATAGTCTCCTGCTAGCTGGTGACAAACAGTGGGGCAGCTCACCAGAGGCAAAGGGATGGAAAGCCAATGAGGGCCCTCAACTTGCCCTGGAGAAAGCCAGGGATGATGCACCAGGACAATCTGAGGAAATCAAGGGGAATTGGCACAAGAGGAGGACAGGGCCAGCCCAG
>JAOXOE010029662.1:0-14151 GCA_028565055.1 Phoeniculus purpureus
GTCATTAGGGATTGGAAGGGACCTCAAAAGATGATGCAGCCCAGTCCCCCTGCCACAGCAGGATCACCTAGACCAAGCAGCACAGGAACACATCCAGGTGGGTTTTAAACACCTCCAGAGGAGGAGACTCCACAACCCCCTGGGCAGCCTGTTCCAGTGCTCTGTCACCCTCAAGCAAAATCACAATCACCCCTGCCTCCCCCACCACCAGCTATTAGTCCCCCACATCAAATGCAGCTCTTTAGTGACTCCTCATCATTTGTCCTAAAATAAACAAGATAAAGTTTGCATTTTGATACCATTTTGTGACAAAACAGTTTTCAGGTGAAACAGCTGTTCCACTGCTGTTCCCAGGCCAACACAGCCACACTTGAGTTGGCTGTGTGCAAACGGGCCGTGCTGGAGCACCAGGTCATCGCTGCCTGGGTTAAGCCAAGGTGTTTGGGTTAGTTTCTAAAATGAGACTCTCGGCTCCATGTCCATTCCACACCTGGCCTGAGAACAAATGTGCTGGAAAGGGTTCTGCACCTGGAAGAACGGGTTTGTAACAGAAGCTGGGAATCTGAGGCATGCTGGTGCCAAGAGTCAACATGCGCAAGCTCTGTGGGGGAGCCTGGACACCTCATATCAGGCACTGGCAATAAAGGGAGTTTATGGTGCGGGAACAAGTGTCTTCTGCCAGAAGAGACACAAATCGTTGCTGTCCACTTTGCTGACAACGATGGGATGCAACACCCCCACTCCACACACCGCACAGGTCACCTGCCCCACTCTGGCTCCTGGAACAGCACAGCTGGTGCTTCTGCACTGAGCCACCGGAGCACTGCTAAGGAACAAAGAATAAGCGGCTCACAGCACAGGGGCTCCAGTTCGCTAGAGTCTGTGCTTGGGCAGGATAACGGGCTCAACACACCACAGAGCACACACCTTCTCAGGTAGCTTTTGTACAGCACTTGCCGTGCTGTGCAGCTGCAACCAGGCTTGAATCGGTGCCCAGCTCTGGATTGTCCTGACGGGACAGGATGCTCAGGTCATCATACTAACAAAGGTATTTCCACCCTTGCACAGCAGATACAGAACTTGATCTCAGGATTTGCAAATGTTTAATGTTAAATACGAAGTAGAAGAATTCAGCTCACAAAGGACCTCACTCACGAGGTGCTACAGGAGCTACATGAACCACTTCTATGCTGCTCATTTTGATAAGTTACCAAAGGCAGATGCAGACATGAATCTTCCTAGACCTATCCAGAAGCAGCACGTTTTGCTGAACCAGGCACAGGAGTAGCTGCAGGGTGTAACTGCCTGCACAGTGGCAAAGTGCACAGAGTTTCACTGAAACTCGGCCCCAGAGCAGCCCAGTACAGCTCCAGTCCCAGGCACACGCCGATGAACACACACAGATCCTGCACCACCTCTCACAGAGGCTCCAGCGCTGGCACCGGTGCAGTGCTGCTGAGCCGCAGACAGCATCCCGCAGCAGATTCTGGATGGTACCCAGGAGTTCCTTGTCCTTCAGGACTAATGATGCACTTCCCAGTTCTTCTGAGGATTATTTCCCAACTTCTAAACAGCAGCACAGCCCAGAGTCAGGAACTCTCTACAGTAGCTAACGGAGCCAAGGCAAATCGTTTTACTCCAGAGGTGATTCCCATCACCCAAGGTCCCTGCCCTCACAGACAGGGTGCTCATTAGACTGAAAGGTGAGATGGACAGTCCAGCCACTGATCATGCTGCAAAGTACCACAGAAAGCCTTTGTGAGCCACTGTGAGCCTTCGACTTCCTGTGGGTGTTACAGGAAACAGTGTGGAAGGTCTGTCCAGTCACCAGGAAAAGGGGTCAGGTAGCCAGGTGGGATGCACACAGCCTTCTCCACCCGTGACCTCCAGACAACATTTAGATCTCGTGGGAAAGAGAAACAGATCTTTCAAAGATGCAGCTTCTTCCCTTTCAAGACAAAGTTTCTGCTTGTGGTTCGCTAGAAAGCCTTTTCCTGATGGATCTGGCTGAATTCTGCAGTCACCTCTGACAAGGGTGACATCTTCCCGGAGAGGAGATGGGAAGTGTGAATGCAAGGCCAGTTGTGCTGCTGTTCTGACATCAGTGCCAGTGGGTCAGTAAAGATCTGCTACACCTACAGGCAGAGACAGCAAACAGAAACCGTAAAACTGTGTCTCCCAAGAACCTGGTGCTGCTGTTGTGTTCTCTCAGTACTGAAGAGGCCCTTCATTTTTGTACCTAATGCTGACTCCTGAACCGGCTGCAATGGCCCCTTCTCCCCCATTTTTCACTTGTTGTTCTCTGTTACGTGAAACAACAAACTGTCACCCTGACTCAGTGTTTCTGTTCTATTTCAGTGCTGCAAAGATCTGACTCCTGGCTGCGAGAGAAAGTTGCTCACTTCTACGCTGACAGCTGCGCCGCTTGCTAAGGTCAGTTTGAGAACACTCATAATTAGAAGCGAGCGCGCTGCTTTTACAACGGTGTCGACAAATTAACGTGTAGATCCAGCACTACAGGTGACCTCTGTGATCCAGTGAAACTCAGCTGTCCTGTGCGCTTGTGCTCCTCCCCTGGGGTTGGGTTGATAACGTTGACACTGCCTATCTCTATTTTCATTTGTCAGCCTCTAAGCAGGGGGGAGTCTCAAGTAGGATGGGTCCTGGCTTTGTGCAAGTTTTGTCTTGTCAAGTGAACGGGACAGATGCTGCTTGTAAATGTCCTGGGGAAACACTTCTGATGACGGGAGGAGATCACAGAGTCATTAGGGATTGGAAGGGACCTCAAAAGATGATGCAGCCCAGTCCCCCTGCCACAGCAGGATCACCTAGACCAAGTGGCACAGGAACACATCCAGGTGGGTTTTAAACACCTCCAGAGGAGGGGACTCCACAACCCCCCTGGGCAGCCTGTTCCAGTGCTCTGTCACCTTCACTGTGAAGAAGTTCCTTCTCGTATTTATGTGGAACCTCCTCTGTTCCAGCTCACACCCACTGCTCCTCATCCTATCATTAGATGTCATTGAGAATTTCCAGGGAAACACTTGAGGAGATCCAAGGCAGAGAGTATTTGGGCAGCAGAGGAGGGGCAGCCACCCCCTAACCCAGCAGCATGGCAGACCAGGGGGTGATGGCTCCACGCTCTTGCTCAAGGTGTTGTGGTCCCACACAAGAGACTGAATCAGCTCCCTCTTCACACACGGGCAGCTCCAGGCTGCTCACCATCACCTCGCTCAGCATGGGCTGCTGCAGAGGAGAACCCAGCCAAACAACTCACGGGAATTTCTCAGCCTACTTCATGTGGCTTAAAATCCCCCAAACCAGGAAAATTACATGAATTATTAGAGTGTTGCTTTCAGCAGGGAGACCTGTCAGATACTAAACACTTTCAAGTTCTGGCATATTAGTCGTTGGAAGTGTAATTAATATTCACTGTAAACACACCAGTCAGACTTGATAATAAAGAATCACTAGTCTAGGAACACGTACCCCACTTTCTCTGCACTTCAGTGTTAACTTAGGCTGAAAACAACACTTAAACAGCAAACACAGTAATGCTGGTGCGGCACTAACATTCCAAACTTCCCAAAATAACCATCTGAGCAGCAACTCAAGTTGAAAAGCAACTTGGGTAAACCTTGAGGCCAATAAACTGCTTGATTAAATTAAGGGGTAAAAACTAATAAATATTCAAAACACTTGATAATGCTTTGTTTGACATAAAGAACGCTTAATGCGAGTCTCACTGGAAAACCTGTCAGGTTTTAGACCTTAAATAGAGTTTTGCATTTAGAGAAACCAAGTGATTCCATTTGCTGCCTTTGATTATTGTCTTCTGTCACTTTAATCATGCTGGTAAAATTACACGATTTCTGTGAAGTCAAATCCGTTTACAAGGCAGTTTTGTAGCGCATTCTTCGGCGCATTTTTACTTAGTTACTCCCTACCTAGCAGTACTTCGCTTTGTTCTTGAGCCCTCATTAGCCTGGGGTTTGCTCTAAAGCTCTCCCAGGGAAGAACTAAATAAAATACAGTTAACCCTATGCAAAGAGATGGTCTGGAACAACGGACTGAGCCCGGGCACAGTGCCGGCTCTTCCAAGTCTCTCCCAGCTCTGCCAGCGGCTCACTGCGCAGACAAGTCCTTGGCATCCACCGGCACTTTCACCTCCGGGCTTTCACTGGATCTTGCTAGTTTTGTTTCATAGCACCTCTGAAATCTGGATGCTGGTCGAGGCCACAATCAGCAGTAGAAACTACTTTTCTACCCTCTCTTCTCATGCCTTCTTGTCCCACTAGATTGTCCAAGATGCTCACCCCGAAGCACCTGTCCACCCCCCTCTGCTGGACTCATCCACAGGACTGGACTGCTCAGCTTCACTGCTACCTGCGTGTCTTCTCTTCTCTGTAAAAGAGCTTTTCTCGCATCCACCCCTCAGCGCTCCGGCTCTCACTTGGACTCACAGAACAACAACCCACAGGTGAGCCTCCCCAACCTGCCCACTGCTCCCCAGCAGGACCAGTGCTCGGGACACCCCTTCTTGGATGGACCTCCAAAACCACCCACAAACACCAGCATTTCTCCCTCGTCTGGCACCAGATGCCACTCACATTGCTCAACGCTAACTGTCAACACTCCCATGCTGAGGTCAAACACGACTGTACTCATAACTTAGGCAAGAATGGCTGAGGAGCACCCTGCAGCCTGAGGAGGAGCTGTACTCCAAAGCTAAAGTCCAAACAGCAACCACAAGGCTGGACTGTCACAACTGGCCAGATCATCCTGCCCACCTAGTCCAACACACACAGTAACATTTCACTGCACAGCGTAGGACCTCTCCAGCAACGCTCCACGTCCTCTAACTGAGCAGATCCCTGCTGTCATCCCAATCTAGTCGTAATTTCACCCTGGCATTAGCGCCTTTGTTGCATCTTGTCATCTGCAGCTTGGACACTTTTGTCTTCTAATTTTCATGCACAAGGATGACAATGTTGTGAGTTTCATAACTTCATTTGGCAAAGCCAAACAAACAAGGCGAAGTTTAAACAATCAGGACTCGCCAAGCGACGGCCAGCACCAGCACTTCATGGAAAACACGCAGCCTCAGTAAACTGCATCTCCCAAGAATATTTTGACATTCATAACTCGTGTAAAAGATTACTTCCTGAAATCAAAGTGTCTTCATCGGTTACATCTAACACAAATCCTCTCGGGCTTGTTTAAGGGTGTTTCGTTTTTTAATACCAACAAGAAAAAAAGACTTGCACAATTCAAATCCGCTAAGTATCGAACACAAAACATTGCTTTCAGATGCTGAGCGTTAAACCCCGCTAAGTGCTAGTTGCTGATGTTGCTTCTTAATTGTTGTTACACCCTGATAAATAAGCTAAAAATGTGAGAAAATACAATTAGTTTAGAAAAACTGATTTAGCCATAAGCTTCACCGTTTAACATGTTATGGTATCCATGGCAACCGCTGGTCCATTTATTAAATAACAGCATCCCTGGTGTAATACAAAAGTACTAAAAATCCTAACAATAAACAGCAACATTTAGATCCATGTGTTTGGGGCGAGCACACAGACCTGCACCACAACAGGTGACAGCACGCGAGGAGAAAACAGATTGCTGACGCTACAGCTTTCCTTACCTTAAAGTCATCTGGGAGCAGTAGCTTCGATGTCCTTAGGAAGCTTAATATATATCTGAAAATTTCACCATCTCGGTCAATGAAATAATGTTGCTTTAAACTGTCCAAGACAATAGGCTCTGTGCCATTAAACAGACGGCTTATTCTGGAAAGAAAAAGAGAAGAAAAAGAAATGGGCAGCAGAGACAAATCTCATCCCACCCGCGGGGCTTAAGAGCATCCAGCAAATTTAGGCGCAGCAATGCAATGGACCCACGGCAGCACCGTGGCTTCATGTGGTGACAGACAAGTGCGTGAGGACAGGTGCCTCGGACACGTGTGTGCACCCACTCGCTCACGCGCAGGGAGCGTGTCTGCGCACGCGGCCCCACGCACTACGCTCACGCTGCCCTGGGTCGGGGCTGCGAATCAGGCCCGTGACTCCAACAGGGGAAGTGCCTGTGAGACGCTCACCCCACGGCTGGCAGAGTCAGTTCAGCGGGAACGTGACACCAGCTCCATGAAGTATCTCCATCCACCATGTCCTGTTAGTGGAGAACCCAACGGCTCTAGGAACTCAAGAGATGGGTCCCTGGCCATGAGCTTTTCCTCCATCCTGGCTGTTGTTTTGATCAAATGCTGTCAAACCTCTTCTAAGCCAGAGGAGAGACTGCCCACACTCCGAGATGAGCTGTACAGACCTGTCAGTGCTGGACAAGCAGCCATCCAACACTGGATGTTTTGGCAATTTAGCAACTAGTGACCTGTGCAGCATCTGCAGCACTGCCCGTGGGACCCCAGTCCCACCACCAGTGGTTCTGGGGATCAGCCTGGCAGAAAAAAGCAATGTGGCAAATCTTCCTGGAGCAAAGAAAAGGAAGTGAGACCTATGAGACCTGAGGAACAGCTGGGTACAGGACCAAAACACCACATCAGCCGCATCATTCCAGCCTTGTCCACGTCCTGAACAGCACGCTCTGCAGAAAGCAGACTGGGATCTGCCTGGCTGCCGTTCTCCAGCTCTCCCCTCCAGATGCCTGGCTTCTCTCAGAACGCTTTGTCTTCCCATGAGAAATAACCCAGCTGAATATATGTTCTTGAAAGGAAAATCGCAGGAGACAGACAGCAACGACCTATTAAGTAATTGAGTCCATCGCACTGACAGTGCAGCATTGTTCCCCTCTGCGCAGCGTCTCGTGTTTCAAAGCCCAGCCTTAACCCTGTCAGTGAGGAGGACTCCACTTCCCAGAGAGACCATCCCGCAGCCTGCTGGATTTCACTGACGAGCTGTCTCATGCAGCCCTCTCATCCCTCGCTGAGACCAGGGCAGGGCTTTTCCCTGGCGTGGAGAACGAGCTCGCCAAGCCCTGCCAGAGGCAATGGCCAGCACTGCTGGCGAATGCCGCAGCTTCACCGCCTTCCTCCTTCCAGCATCACCACCCCACCCTGAGCTGTGTGGCCTGGCATCGAGGGGAACAGATGCAAGAGACCACAGCCCAGCTGGGGAAGGCGTGTGCCCACGCCAGCAATGGGAAGGGGCAGGTTTCTCTGCCACCGCCCACCGCTTCCAGCTGCACCCTGCACCATGGCTTTGGGGTGTGGGTTCCTGTGCAGCACGGTGACATCTGCTATCCACAGCTGCACCTTGCTCGGATCTTCTGACTTGCAGATGTAATTAACATGCCATTCATTTCAGCTAAAAACCTTTCTGCCCTCTTAAGCAAGCTCTGGGTTCTACTGCCTGCTCTTCTGTCCATGGCAGCATCCAGCTGGTACCAGTTACTTACGAGAACAACCAAAAGCTCCCCCAAGAGCTAATTATAATACGTTTACTGGTTTTCTTCAACCTTTATGTTTTCAGTGGAATCAGAGAACACCACCCAGTTCTGCAACGTTTAATTTAGCTAATCCCACGGTCTGGGCAGCCTCCAGTAATTCCTTGCTCTCTTTTTCCCTGTGACTTTACGGCTGTTGGCCCGAGACAGCTGAACATCTTGCTCTGTACAGCGATGCACTTTATCCCAGGAACCAGACAGTTAAGTTATTTCCTTGGACGTGCACAAGAGCCAGCATGCTGTGCTGTGCTGGCTTAGACTGAAAGCAGAGGGAACCGATGGAGCAGCTTAAGGTTCAGTACGGAACGCTGACTGAGTAAATCTGCGTGACTACTCCAAGTCCTGAGATCTTAACGCCCAGAAAGCTGGACTGCGGCTCAAACCTCCTCCTCATCACTGTCCTTCCTCAGTGAAGGCTGCAAAAGGAAGACGACGGCTCCTGTCCGGCTCTGCCACATGCACGGGGGAAGGTTTGCCAGCACTGACAGGGCACGGGGAAGACGGTATGAAGTTTTAATGGGCTGTGCTTTAATGCAGTGAGGAGTTCTTTTGGTAATGAAAACAAAACATGAATTTTGAGGCCTCTGTGGAGTGCCCTCAGCTGTATTTCTTCACCAGCGGAATTACTGCTATGAAAGAAGCTTGCAGTGTTGAAAGACTTAACTGCCACCCCAAAAACAGAGTGATGAATGGTTTAAGGATTTATTTGACGTTTTAGGGGGCTGCTATAAGGAGCCAAGAGCCAACTGCACTGCAGCATGTTGTAATGCTGCATGCAGAAAGCACTCCTGCTCCCTCCCCATCACATCTGCAGAGAGTCCACTGGGAGCACAAGGTGAACTCAAACAGCAGCTTCGAAAGACAAGTTTGCCTCTCAGGGTTACTCATTGCATACAAAGCCATGGGAAAGAGCCAGTGGCCAGGGGCAGCTCCACAAGACCCCCTAGGACCTGACATGCTCAGTGGATGGGTCCTGGGCAGCCTGGATGAAACACGACGTGCAGCTTCACAAAGGCAAAATGGGCACAGACTGTCAGGGAGCTGGAAGCCAGCGAGTGCAAGGGGATGGGGGTGGCTTGCCCTGTGCAACCTTGTCAACGTGCAATCAGAAATTAGGTCCTCACAGGTCTGACTGGTGGTCTCAGGAAGCTGCTCCCACCATGTGATGTGTGTTGACACTGATGAGAGTAGCTGCGGCTCTCAGAGTGGCCAGCAGTCGCCCCAGAAATGGTTGGGTTTATGAGTGGACTTGGTGTCCAGTACTGTACTGGTGGACAGACTTCAGGAGGCATTTGCCTACAGCACACAGAAGTGGTACTTCCAGTGATGCTCGTGAACAGGTGGGAGGCACAGGAAAGCAGACGAGGCAGGAAGAGCCACACTTGGATCCTACAGCGACAGGCGAGTCTGAGCAGTGAAGGCTGCTTCAGCATTTCCACCTTTCGCAACAGATGCTCCCCTTTCTAATTTAAAACACTCTGACAATTTCTGTCCAAGATTTAATTTCCACGCAGGGGGCAGACCGAGCCACGATCAATCCAAGTAGTTGCAAACCTAAGGATGGCAAGCTTGCCTCTCTGCAGTCTCCACCTCCCTGGCCAGGTCCCACTGTGCTCACACCCTCCTCCCAGAGCCAAGCTCTTCCCCACTGTCTGTTCCTCCTCCGCAGCTGCATCTGCCCTGCCAGCAATGAACTCTTCCCTGCCACCACTCTGCAGCGTGTCCCACCCCAACCCCTGCAGAGACCCTGCTCCCAGCCACCGCTGCGTCGCGTCCCTGAGGAGCAAAGAACAACGGGGCTGGCGTCCATCCTCCAGCTTAGCGGGTCGTGCTGGCACCTCCAGCCCTGGCTGGCTGCTCTTCCCAGCTTCTTCCAGCATCCAGAACACAACCTGTTGATCCCACTTCTACAATTTCTTTGTGCTTCTGTTGTTTCTGCTAAAGGCTTTTACATTTTCAATAATGTTTCGCCAAAACGCCACGAGGCGAGTTGCTAGCTTTGTACCGATTTTACTATGATATTAAGATCTCCTTTTATTAGATTAAAAACAAACAACGCGGGCAGCCAACCCACAAGGACAAGAGTGCCAGTAAATTCTTTTCTTAGATTCTTGGGCAGAGAAGGAGGCTGTGCGCTGCGTGCAAGCCCCTACAGACGGCTGCTGCTACCCACACCTCCCGTATCGGCGGCGACCAGTTTTCCACCACGCAGCCGAGGCTTTTTGTACACCCAGCTTCCTCTGTAGCAACCTCCCTCTTCCTGAGATCATCGCCAAACAGCACTGCAGGGCAAGAAGGTTTTTTTGGGCAAGGGGCTGCTTTCTGGTTTGGGGCCAGTATAGTCCTGACACCTCTCTTCTCTTTTTGAACAGAAAATGACAACAGCTCTGGTTTCTTAATGAATCTGTCTCCAGAGGCTTATGAGGAGCACTCAGTACAGTGGGACCTGTGGACAACCAGCAGCTGAGACTGCACCAAGGACCAGCAGAGCCCTCTGCTCCTGAGCCCCTCACCGGGGAGTGACAACAGCATCCCCCCGCCTCCACACACCCGCCGAGCCAGCGCAGCGACACCGCACAAGTAAAACTCTTTATCACAACATTGCACTTAAAGTATTAATTTAAGTAATTATGTGATTAATATTTAACTGTTCAGTGATATTTCTGCCATTCATAATTCAGTTGTTTACACTTATTAAAAATTGATTCTGTAGACACTTTTCCTGCCCAGTGTCAAACCAGCAGGGAGTGCACATTTCAGCAAGCTGTCACTACAACGGAGCTCCTTCCTCATTTTGTGGGAGGAGAGGGGAAGAAGGGCAAAATGCCTGCCAGTGGGTCCTACAAGCACTGTAGGACTACTGTGCTCCGCTCAGTGCCCTCCGCTGTACCTGCTGCTCCTCCGTGCACCCTCCTGCTCTCCTCAGTGCACAGCAAATCTCTGCAGCTCTGCCTGTGCCTCACACAGAGACTGCCAGTTGTACTGGTGTTGGGCCCTGCCAGGGAGCTGGAGAAGGAGAAGGTGGATGTGGGAAATGCAACTAAGAGAGTTTTTCAGAGCCAGTACCCTGAGCGTGACCTGGAGCTGTCCAACGGGACACGTTAGCAAAGCATCCCAGGTGTATGAGCAGAGTTCAGTTATTGCTGCCGAGCACAGGCAGTGCTGCTTAGCCATTAAGTATTTGCTTAAGGTGGGTAGGATAATACTGGTACCTGCCTGGAGGAGTTAAAATCGCTGTAAATTGGAGCAGAGGTGCTTCAGAGACTGGAGCACCTTACAGCACGTCTGGCGCTGCTTCCCACCGAGCTACGGCGGCTGCTTGTCCCATTACAGGGAAGGACCAGTGGAAGCTGCTGGAGTGGCTGTGCTGTGCCCAGTGCAGGTGTGCCAGAAGGCAGCACCGCTGGCCCCGCTCCATCCCAGATGCGGATGCGCGGTCTGTAGTGGCAGAGGACAGTGCTGCCAGGTCTTCACAGCAGTGTCTTTCGTATTTTATTTTTACTGTAAAACCGAATGGGTTTGCGCACAGGTTTCCAGCAAACCAAACTGGAATGGAGGAAGCACCTGCAGCTGGGTGGCAGGCTGAGACACCCCACCTGCCCCAAACACAGGCAGGGGCTGCCCCGAGCAGGACAGGATAACCCAGGTAAGCAGCAGATGGGTGTCTTCTGACAGAGACATTAAAACATCATCTCTGGCAGGTCACAGGCTCCCTCAGCCCTGAATAGTGTGGAGCACAGCTGAAGGTTGCATCTGGCTGCAGCAGCTTTTCTGATGCGACTCAATTGAAATCTTCAGCTGCAATCAGCATGAGAGTCCTTAAGCCAAGCTCTGGTGTATGGTTATACTGTACCGTCACACCCCGCTGCCTGACTGGTGATTCTCAACCCTCCTCCAGTTCCAGGAACACAGTGCTAAGGAGCAGCAGTGTCGACAGCGCAGGTCTGTGCTGCAGAAATGCTGCCTGGGCTTCACCCTTATGGCTCTGCCACAGTTTCCATTTTAATCACAGATAACAGCTTGACCAACTCAGATTGCTTTAGGCATCCCCTTGGCTTGGAGGGTGTTTCAGCTGGGGAGAATTTTGTTTGAAGCATCTTTTTAATCCTATATTTCGTGATGGAGAAAAGGCACGGGGATGGTGAAGACACCCTGAGTCTTAAATCAGGGGTATAAACTGCTGCTCTGCAAACTCTGAAATCCAAGCAGCTGTGTGCTTCGGGCAGACAGAGGTGCCCCAAAGAAGGCTTCTGGCATGAGATCAGGTACTAGCTTCCAGCCCCAAACACAGGCATCATGCCTGCCGTGTTTGGCAGGTCACCCTAATCACCGACTCCTTCCCCCACCCTCCCCCAAGACCTGAGCGAGCTCCCACATTTCAGCTGGGCAGCCTCAGATGTTATTGTTCTGCAGCCACTGCCTGACCCCACACAGGCATCGCTCAGCTCCTGACCTTTAAATCCTGACTGCACAAATGAGTGACCGCAGATGCTGATCGAGTACAAAACTGACTTGTGAGAACCACAGGGAGATACTAAAGCCTGTAAACCCTAACCCCCTTCTCTCTTTTTCAAGAGCGCCAAGAAGTACAGTCTGATGTCAGCACAGGGATGGAGGAGGTACCTCGCAAGGTAACAGTTTTATCCATCTGAAATTCCAATAACCTCCTGTTCCTGCCTTCCAGCGCTGACCCTGGGATACCACAGGAGTCTTCTGAGCCATATGCTCACGTCGCAGTGCTTTTTGAAGGGTATTACACTCATTAACTATTAAGCACCTGAAGGAAACTATTATCTAGAATTAATACTTCATATTTTGCTGTCCAGGCTAGAGTACTTATTCTTACAAGAGGTCAGAGCTAGTCTATATAGTTTAAACACGTATTTGCAGAAGTCAATAACCTATAAGGAACATCTACCATGCAAAATCGTTCTTACAAAGTTCTGTGAGGATTTCTGTTCCTCTTTTTGTACCATCACTAAAAAGCAAAACCAGCTATGCAATGGATTTTATAGTTTAAAAAGATGCTCAGACAGTTGTATTTGCAGTCCTCTGTTAACTGTCTGTTAAAAGTTTGCTGAAGCAACAGGTAGTAAAATCTCCTGAAGTGGAAACTGCCTGTTATTTCTGAAATACCACGAAGCATGCAGGGTAAGTGAAAGAGAACCTACAGCTCTTCTGCCTCTTGGTTTAAGACACTTTGGTGGGTGACTCTGATGTGAAATGTCATGGAAATGTCATAGAATCATTAGGGATTGGAAGGGACCTCGAAAGATCGTCCAGTCCAACCCCCCGCCACAGCAGGATCACCTAGACCAAGTCGCACAGGAACACATCCAGGTGAGTCTTAAACTTCTCCAGAGAAGGAGACTCCACAATATGTGTTTTGAGGGTTTGATACATGACTCTGATTTTTGAATTTCCATAGACAGTACCACCTACATGTAAATCATCAGTCAGGACAGGAAATGGGAAACATTCGTCTACCCAGGCAGAGAAGCCGGTGCCTTGTCTCACATTAAAAAAATTCTCTTGGTATTCAACAGCCACTCTGGATGTTTATCTGTGCAGCCAGGCACCCGGTCTGGTCTTGAGGGAGAACAATCACATCGAGCAGAGAAGTGACTAAGGGAACTGAGGCTCCCATGACCTTTTCTTTCCGGGCTTTTCTTTCCCACCAGGTTTACAAGGGTATTAACTCTAAGCCCTTCTCCTCATTGGAATACTGGGATTAGGCCCATCAGCACTGGCCACTCATCCCAGATTCCCCACGGCCCTCATTCTACCGCCCATCTAGTCTCACACAGAGCCAACAGCTCAGGAGCAAAGCGCTGCTTAGCCATGAGCACCAGTGGCAGAATCCAGCCCTGCGCCAACCAGATGATTTTGTTTTGCCTCATTGAAGTAGCATTTGTGTAGTTCAGCGAGTTATTCTAACAGCTACAGAAAGACTTCACTAAGCAAACAGCTTCTGGTCTGTTAATTGCTGTAACGGGAACCCTCGCACTGCACTTGGTGCGCGGCCACGTTCGTAGGCAGCACGGCGCACACGCGGAGAACAGCGCCCGCTCGCCACACGCAGCAGCCCTCCGTGACGTTTATGTAAACCATCGCTCACAAAATGCACTTCTGAGTTTAACCAGGAGCTAGAAGTGATTCTCAAGCGCAGGTGCAATTTGCATTTCTCCATCAGAAGGTCCTTACGTGCCACTGACAGGGCTTGTCCATCCATTGCAACAGGGGCAGCAGCAACTGGCCTCCTCTTATGTTTGGATGTTTAACCAAGGGAGTCTGCACTCACTTGGTCTGACTGAGCTGCTCTGCAGTAACCAGAGCAGAAGCCAGCCTCGACCACAGCGGCTGTGCAGCCCAACACAAGCAGAGAGGCTGAAGGTACTGCAGTTCAAGATAGGCCAGTTCTACCACCCCTATTCCTAACAAGCAGTTACTACCTGGGGAGAGTGAGATGGGCAAAGTCTGGCTGGCTTGCATATTTTTAATGCAAGTAACCAAATAATATTAATCAAATAAACCTCAAAACGCAGAACTTGGCCACGACAGGAGCTAAATTGTGTTCTTTTAGTGAAATGTGCTGCAGTCCAGGGAGACATTTAAGACCCTCCTGGATGTGTTCCTGTGTGACTTGGTCTAGGTGATGCTGCTGTGGCAGGGGGATTGGACTAGATG
>JAOXOE010029663.1:0-14148 GCA_028565055.1 Phoeniculus purpureus
CTTTATTGTATCAGCACAATAAAACGCTGCAAAGAGATATTTCATCAACAATGAATGAAAATAGGGGAGGAGGGGAGGGGAGGAAATACTGCCCTTTACAGTCAGTAGTTGAATTTATTAGCCATTGTGACCTAAAACAAAAAAAGCGAGACATTGAGTTACCATTCTTAAGTATTTTGAGTCATTTTGTTTAAAAATGACATTCACTGAATGGAGTGATGAAGAATTTAGTTGCTTCTTAAGGAAATCATTTCAGTGCTTAGTCCCAAGCACTTAGGTATGTGTTCTTTACTTCTAGATATGATCTAATTGCTAACCAGCTTTTTGCATTCTGCTTTTACCTTCTTTATATATTGGAATGATGTTGACTTTACCTGTCAAGAACTGAGGTGCCAATGCTAGTCCTCCAGTAGTCTGAAGTCTATCCTCCACAGCGTTCTTTAGGACTGACAAATGCCAGTTAGCGGCACTTGCATTAGTCAAAGGCACAGAGCAATTTGAAAAATATATGCTCTCTCAAGTTCAAAAGCAATATAGCTACAGCTATGCACTATGCCAAACTGATCACAGAGGTATATCAATATAATTTCTAATTCTGGTAGCGGCTCACACACCGCAGGGTTCAGCAGAGGCGTAAATATAAAAAGTGGATCAGTGCTGCATTACACTGTGTGAGACAGGCATACTATTTATGAAACTCCCTTTAACTAAGTGAAAAAACTCTTCCATTATATGGCTAAACAATACAACATTTTTGTCATCATAATTTCATTTTGGTTTCTGAACAAATTTACATGCAATCACCAAGCAGGGTCAAATCTGGATGTGTATCACAGGATCTAGCTTAGACTATTTTTGTATTGGAAGGCAGGAGTGGAAGGTGGGAAGAAGAGAAATTTAGAAGTCTTATTCTCTTGAATTTACTCTCTTGAAACACAAAACTCATCACTGCTTTGTTATTAGTTACACTAAACGTGACCTCTGCATCCTGATCCACGGGTCAGATTTGGGGATAAAGCTAGGAATACTAGGGGCGGAATTGAGACTCAAACCAGATAAAGCACAGCTGACATACTGAGGCTATATTGTTTAACAATACACAGCAGAAAGAAAGAGTGATGAAGAGAGAGAAAAAGGGAAAAGGAGAAAGAGGGTAAAGAGGAGGGAATAATATATCTACTACCACTGGAATCTAGGCGTCCCCAGATTTCTGTTGTCTTCTGCTTTTTTGGCAATCTTTTGGTGGGAGAAAGTATTCCAAAGTCCACACTAAAGAGACATCCTTTTAAGCTGAATGGTACATTCTGCCCTACTCCTTCGTCTCACACAGGGGCTGCCCCCTCTGTCACCTCTTAGTAACTATTTGTTCTCTGAAGTAACTTCAAAAGCCCAAGGTTGACTTATCTCGTCCCAGGCCCAGGGAAGGCAGAGTTCTGCTAAATCTTGTAGGGAGTGTTCTTGTTCAGCAGTATGCAGGAGGCTCCCAGAAAGCGAGCCATCTGGACTCTCAAGGCTGAGAACAGTGTTTCTTGTAGTTAGTGCTGGAGGGCTGCTCCCAGAACGCAGCAGCTTGTAAATAGAGGATTGTTCTGACAATCTGCTATCTGATCAATGCCTCATCAACTCCTCCCATCATGCAGCCAGAGAAAAGGGCTTATCACCACCTTACAGGTCAAGAAACAATGTGGAGCCAATAATCAATAGATTTCAGTCATCGACACTCTGTCAAACCAACAAATCTCCCCCTGCAAACAGAGAAACAGTTCTCACCATCCACTCGCACATTTAGAGACAGGTTTCTGCAATGTTGACCACACTTACCTCAAAATATCTGAAGCCTTAATGAGTCTTTTTATACTCTTTAATGCAACACGTGTTCACAATGGGCAGGCGGGGAACAGACAACCTGAAAGGGATTTCAAACATGTTCTGAAAGAAAAAAATTGTACATCAATGATAATGGACACAAACTGAAGTTAAAAAGACATTTGATCACATGCTCTACATATTCTATTAGAAATGTACTCAATCCTATCATTGGGTTAAAAATAATGCAACAAAATGAAACAATTAATGTAATTAATGGGCTAATGGGTAAAAATAAAAATAATACAGAGAGGGTTTGAAAACCCCATGTATGAATTGCAGGTGAAAAAAAAGTACTAACTCAATTTGAGGGAAAAAACTAAGATATTTATTTCACTCTATACACAAAAAAAACCCACCACCACATAAAAAAAACCCATACACACACACACAGATTCATCACAATGTTCTTATATGACTGTGCCAAACCTTCAATGTCCAAATCCTAAACGGAGAGAAGCTGGTCATGCTTCTGTGGAAACATAGCATCCACTGACTTCATACTCATATCTCTCAGTGTCAGTGGGCATTTTAAAGCCCAATTCTCTGTTCCATGTGCTTCCACACCAGTGTAATAGGTGATAGCATTTGTTGATAAAATCAGGGGAATGGATTGTTCCTTCTAAGAAGTATCACAAAGAACATTTTGAGAAACCACAAAGTGTGGAAATTATGGGGCCATTGTATGGTATGATTAGATGGTACGTCAAGGTTGTAAAATCAAAGAGGAACAAGTCGACCATATGGGAACTTTCCAAGATTAAGTAAATCTTAACAGAAAATAGCAATTGTTGAAATCCGCCTGAGGAGGAAAATAAAAGGGGCTTGCTTGCTTGTTAAAATTTGCGAGCCGTTGGTGGAGCTGTGACTCCCCGGCCGCCCAGCGCTGTTTTTGCTCTCCTATCAATAAATTGGTTAAACCTTATCACTCCATGTAGTGGTGGGTTATTTTTTATACATAACACCAGTGCTACATTTCCAAAATGCCAAATCCAACAGCCACAAAAGATTGTCCCAATTTCGGTAAACTGTGGAATTCAGGTAAAACCTTCTTTCTGCTGATCCCAGAAGAACCACTTTCCAGGACAAGATGGCTGCCACATCTAGCTCAGTGACATGTGATCTCCCTCTAGGACACAGATGAGAAGTGAAGAAGAACGAGTTGGAGAAAGAGGAAGATAAAGAAACCCCAAACCAAAGCTCCAAACCTCTTCTGCCTGTCCAAACCCCCTTCATGCACAGAAGTGCATACATAACGCCTTGTGGAGTGGAAAAAAAAAAGGGATAATGTGAAAAAAAAAAAGGGAAGAAAAAACCAAAAAGGCTCAATTATCAAAAACAAGGATACTTGATGATCACTAAAGCCATTTAAGACTAATTAACAGGGGAGGGATTGACGTTTTAACTACTTCAAATTGACATAATGATTCCCAAGTTTGAAAAACTGAATAGAAGTTTTTAAAATAATTATATGAACATGTAGGTTTAATGCATTAACTTTAGTGCCGTAGAGTTTATATGCTATGGGTTTGCCTTGGAAGGGTCCTTTGAGATTTAAGTATAAAACGCAAACTCAGGGAACTTGTCTCCAGAGCATGAAAATCTCTGAAGTGTAACTTGGGGAAATAGATTCAGTTGTGAGATGAAGGGAAAAGGCAACAGAAAGAGATCATTAATTTTTATTGTAAAAATTTCAATTTTTGAGTCAAAAGCAGTGAAATTATCCTTCCAGAAGATGAAGGGGAAAAAAATTCCTTAACTGTGAAATATGAAATGCTGCCTAGTTGTTTCAACATCTACTTGTGTAAAAAAAGAATTCCAAATTGTCTTCTGTGCGTGTTCCTTACTGAATGGAGGGGTGTTCCTTGGATGTGGACAGAAACTATCACTTTAAGTGGTACTTAAACGCACTTTAGAGATAATCCTTGGGCTACACCGATGGCCAGTATTCTCAGAAAAGGATTTGCATTTTCGTCATTGATCTTAGATGGAATTTACACCTATTCTTGAGTGGGTTTGCATTTTATAATTAGTTCCAAGAAATGTAAAGAGTACGTATGTCTTGTCTTTATAGTAAGCTGTCTAACGCCGTACTAAGATGCACATGTTTTGGAAGGAAATAACCCCCTTGTGTCTAGCCATAATAATCAGCCATAATAAAGAGAATGCTGGCTTCTTAAATACTACATTGATGTTAAGCAGTTTCAGTCCTGATTTTGGTGACACTTACGTTAAAGGTATAAAAAACTACAGTGACTGGAATAAAAATTATATACACTTACATCTGCTTGGAGAACACAGTATTCATTTATTTACAAAGTTTACTGTCTCTACTTGTCATGAGTAAAGCTTGACAAAACAAGTTTCCTAAGAGACAATTGGCTGGGGGAATTTTGACAGTTCCTGTTTGAGTTTTCTTCAAACCTTTCAGAGAAACTTCAGTTGAAAAAAAAAGATGTATTGCAGCTAGAGATCTCATTCATAAAATTTTTGAACGCTTTTTAAAGCCAAATGCCTGTACCTTCTTGCAGCCTATTTTTATAGCTTTTCACTAGCAATATCTACATGTCTGTTATGTGCTAGACTAAACCAGAAGAATTAAAAAATACTTTAATAGAGGTGAAAGAACATGTAGGAACAGCTTGCTCTGGGATGTTGACAGAAAAAGCTGAAAAGAACTTGGAATGGTAGCATACTAACATAGTCACATACTTTAAGCATAAAATTGTTAAAAGCAATAAAAGGTTCAATAAAATTGAGGTACAATGTGTTGTTTTGTGAAGGACTCATCTCATTCTCTTCCAATCCACAAATTCTTGAATCAATCCTACACTAGAACAAAAAAAATGTTATGTTATGTTCTCAGTTAAATAGAGCTTTTCTGAGCTATTGAAATAACATAATTAATGTTTTCTTTGGACTATGAAGAACAAAGCTGCTTGCCATTGCTTATTTTCCTCAGGACAAAGCTAAAGGAGAATCTAATTGAAACATCACACACACACACCCCCCCCCCTTTTCTTTCCTGTAGCTTCACTTAAATCTTCAATAATCCCGAGACTGTTTCTAGGCAAAAACCACTCCTGAGTGTGCAATACCAAAGGTAAGAAAGTTTACTATACTTACTTCAATCAATGCAAATCAGCTGAATAATCCCAAAAGAATCATTAAGAGCATCAGCATGTTTTTGGAGGAAGCACTCGAGGAGGTACAGAATAACACACTTAGCTTTATGCGCACGTAGTTGAGTGACTTCAGTGTTATGCTTCAATCTCTCTGAACATGTTTGGCACTCCTCCCCATTAGCATTTCTCAGTACTTGTTCTTCTGTGTACTATCTTTAATTAAAACATAGGTTCCCCATACAATTTTCTTGATCTGCTTATTAAAATTCCCTGGTTATTATTTTCAAATTGTGGAATATTTAAACAATACGTGCTGTGATACTACTTATCATACATTTAAAGCATTTAGAAGCAGTTTTGACATTTTTATGGGAGTTAAATTCTGCCAACATTTTAAGGACAACAATTTATTATTTAAAACTAGTCTGAACTTTACATGAGTCCACTTTAGCTATCGGACTACTGCCCTTTAGGTAAGAACATTGAACACCTTTTGAAAGCTCTACAGATCTGTTCATTACCTGCTTCATGTAATTTTACTGTGTCTTCTTGTATTTTTATTTTTCAGTTTAGTTAAAGGCACAAAGGCAGATTACTTTTCAGTAATACTTTTCAGAATTGCATGACATGAACATCTGCTCTGCAACTGTGAACATGTTACCCACATCAGCTTTGAAACAGAAATGTGAGCAATAGTGGCTGTAAGAACCTCAGAGGAGATACTTTGATACCTGTACTTTGATATCTCAGCAGGGGTATCTTTGAATTATTTAACCATTTCACTTGACCTGCATTTATACTGTTCCTCTCTTCTCCATTTCATCAAACAGAGCAGGCTGCTGCCAGAGGAATAGCATCTGTTTGTTGGAAAGGGTGAAGAACCAAAAGGGCTTTCCATATGGGGATTTCTGAGGCAAACCAGGGCTAGATCGCACAGGGTCATCAACTCTTCCAAGCACATGTGGCCACCAATAATGGAGACTGAGGCTTGTGTCTAAGACTGAAAAGAGATTTGGTCTGCTCTATCTCAAACAACAGCTCTGTAAGGAAAAGTTTTCTCTCACACATTTTTTAAGACAGGGTGGGGGCAGACTGTTTTCATCTCATCTATAAGATTACATTACTTGGGATTCCTGCAGAGTTCACTCTACAGAGTGGCAAAGGTGTTTATCTAAGAAGTCTTTGATTTGTCATCTACAAGCTAATCTGCTAGTTATATGTTGCTTCAACTCACTAGTATTTGTCAATCCACCACCTATAGATCAAGTTTCACTACGCTATGACAGTGACAACCAAGGGCGGTGGTATTTCAGCTTTCCCTGTCTCTTTCTCCCTGTTCTCTGTGCCTTTCACTTATCTTTCCTTTCTCATTTTCTGCTATACACATATTAATTTGTATAATAATAATATATAATTATATAATAACAATCTACCCTGCAACTCTGAAGAGCAGAAGCCAGTTCTTCTGTCAGTATGCAGCCTTTTGGGAATCCAAAAGATTATCCTCTTTGTCATACCCTGATTAGCAACAGGCTAATACTTTGAGATGGCTCAAAGGATTGTGAGCAAATAATGATAATGGGAAGGGAAGTTCTACAGTTGGCAAACAGATGTGTGCTCTGCAGTGAGGACACAATACCCAGGCCTTGAGATACTGCTGTTCCATCTCCAGAAGTATGTTTATGCAGTGCGAATGTGATGGGCTGGTATCTCTCAAGAACTTACTTGCTACGGTTTTGTCTAAGTCTCTGAGAACAAAATCCCTCACATCACTGGCGGTGAAAAAAATGCCCTGGCAGTAGGGGATAAAAAGGAGGATTTGGACGGTGATAGGAAGTCATCAGCCTCTGCCTGCAACCGTGCTAAGAAATTGACAAAAGGACTGCCACAGGCACTGAAAAGCTGCAAAGCTGAGGAAGCAACGGGGGACCAGTCACCATCCCCACTCCCATCTATGGAACAGACTGTGCAAGGAACTCACAAAGAAGACAGCCAGAGATGCCAGAGACCTGTGGAGCCCAGGAGCAAAGGGGAGCTTGAGCATGCCAGACACCAGTGCAGCCTGCAGTGGTGATCTAACCTCTTACCCACTTTTCTCTTCTCCCTTTTTTGGCCACTCTTTGAGGACAGCAAACTTTACATTTATGAAGACATATGGTGTATTAAAGCAAGCAAATTCATGAGCCTTAGTCACTGCCTTTTCCTTTTCAGATCAAGTGGGACATGATACCACTGCATGGGGTGAGACAGAAAGTGGGTATCAGAAGCAAGATTTTCCAATTGCTTAGTGAGAGGAAAATAAAAGACATATTGACTGAGATCAATTCAGAAGGACACTTAGCTCAACTTACTCTGGGTCCTTTGGCTCCCCCAGAACTCACCGAGTAAGGCCAGGTGTTGAAATTATCTCTTCTTTAGTCATTGTTGTGACTTCTCCACAGATCACTTCCTCCCAAACTAAGAAGGTCAGGACATTACAGCTTGCTACTTGCATTTTTTGGACAGCTCAAGAGACAAAACTCTGCTGGCATATCTTTAAAAACAGACAGACAAAGATTGGCCATACATGAGTCCCCACTTCATTACCAAGAGATAAAATGCATGCGTCCCTGGCAGTCCATCACAGCCCACAAGCTGCACAGCACTGTACAGAACAGGGCCAGGATTACACCTGCTTGCAGAGACCATTCCACAACATCACCTGGGATCCCTGGGATCCACTTTTTCTCACCTGTTTTTTAGTTAAGTGCATGTGCAGTTAACCTGTAAGAGTGCACTGGAAAGCACCCTACATTTAAGACACCCTCCAGACACACAGAAAACCATGCAGGTCAGTGAATATGATATCTCAATACATCACAAAAGCTTTTACATTATGGTCAACACACAGCAATATACAGTCTGCACCACACTATCATTTCAGCTGCAGAATTGTATGTGGCCTGCATTAGAAGTGGGTTGGAGCATTGTCCTCCATCTGTCTCTCAAGTGCTGGTTTCTTCAAATTTCTCCAGTGTCTTTCTTCACACAAAGTAGTACATGAAACTTCTCTCTTGGTGACCATAAGTAGGTCAGTAAATAACTGATTTTACTACTCCTAGCCCATTTTCATTGTCGTTTGGTATCTTTTCAAAATGCAACAAAAATGATTTATTAATTTACAACTGAATGACAGTTTCACATGCAAGTATAATACAAACTTCACACTCCTTTCCCATTCTGATTCTGGAATATCTTTTTAAACAGATAGGCTTGGAAAAAAAAAAATCAAACAATATAAAACTCTGCCTTCACACATGAGTTTAATTAATAGGTTTCTGTGGACAAGTATTAGGAGTAAAAATTCAGAGCTGTATCAGCAGTTGCAGATCTCTATTTTATCCACTTAAATATAATCTAGTTCCAGAAATGTGTTTGACCATGATATAAAATCCAGACCAAATTTTAAGCACTGATGGGTCCCAGAATAAAAACTAATGGGGTTGTATCTCAGACTCTACAGCTGCAATTCAGAAAAACAAAATTTTGTTTTTAAATCTACACTCAGATTTCTCTAAATACACTAAAAAAATTGTTTATAATGCCAACGTTAAAAGAAGGATCTTCTTGTTGAAGAAAAAAAAGAACAAATTAAGAAAGCAAAATAATGTTTTATATTTCATTTTAAGGCACACATATTGTCCTCAATAAACATTTGACAGACCTCAATTAAAGTGGCACAATACTGGCAAGCCATAGCTTGGGTTGTGTTTCAGTCAGGTGGTCAATAACGCACACCAAGGATTTCTGATGTTTATGGTTAGCTTCAAAGTTCAGAGCAAAGACCTTTCTTAAGGACAGACATTCACTTTGTTAGTTCCCTTCTGACATTGTTCAGAACTTCATTACGAGTGCTGATGGAGATTATGACGTTCATTCAGAAGACTCAAAAACCACTCAAATGCATGCTTAGCATTGAGCTTGCTCTTACACATTCCCTAAAAGATCATCCCTCCAAAGTCACTGCATTCCATCACACCCTTGGTTTTAACCTGAAAGAATCTAGAAAACAGTAATATATGACAGTTTTTGCATGGAGGACACACACACACCAAAAAAGTCATTCAGTTTAGTATTCTTATCAGACAGAATTTAACGAACACTGCTGATAAAGATGTAAGAGTGATCACTGACACTTACTTGAAAACACACCACAATAGCCGTCACAGAGATAACATGACCAAAAAATTGTCTGTCTGCAAAGGATTCTATACAACACCTGTTAACTCTTTAATCCTCTTTTTGATTGTAAAGCTTGTCACAAAAGCACAGCCTTTTGTTTTTAAAGAATATCAAAAAGATGATCTGCAAGAACTCAAGCGAGACAGTCATTAGTACTGCCTGTGCTATAGGGAAATACAATATTTTTCCTGACAATACCAGTAGCACAGAACAGGACTTACTCCAGAGAGGAAAACACTAGTTAGATAATGATTGCAGGGAAAATCTCCTGCCAGACAACTGTCTCTCACACACATACAGCTTCCCTCATTTAAAATTCATGCAGATGAAATGCTGCTTTTGTTTCCTGTCTCCAAGATGAACCCTGATACTCTTGCCAAAAGCAAGCTAACGCAGTATAATTGTTTTTAATTTAAATTGTATGTCCAACCTGCTTAGTTTTCAAAGAACATTGATGACGATGCTTTGGTATCCAACTGCCAAATGACAAAGTACAGGAAAAATAGGCAGATGGGCATGATGAGAATTTTTAATCATTATATCTCTCAGTTAACTTACATAATGTGGGAAAACAGGGGAAACATAGAGGAGAGGAAAAGCTCTTTGAAAGAACACGATGGCTCCTATTTTCATCAGAATAACTTAGAAAAACAAATAACAAAGAAGCAATTTGGAACAAAGATCTCCTGAAGTGTTTTTAATCTGTTATATTCCATAAAGCTAAAAGGGCTATTTGAAAGGTTACAACATGAAAGAGGATGGTTAGAAAGCACAAAGGCAGATTTCTTTTCTATAAAAGACACAAGGCTTTGTTCGAAGAGAAAAGCAGCTTCAGCTTTTGATCTTCACAAAAGACACTTTTAAATAGATGAAACCATAAATTATAATCCAAAGTTATAATCTTTTCACTTTCTCCAGTTTATAGACATACCTGAATTGCATACCTGCCCTGATGTCCTACTTTAACTCTGGTGCAGCCTATTTAATGTCGTCTAAACAGATTTGTGAGATGCAGCTGTGAGAAAACAGATCCACACGGAAATATATAAGGAAAGCCATAAGCAGTCAAATTCTCAAAGTTTATCTTCAGTGATGATCAGTCAGTTGGGAAAGACATGCAGCTTTTATTATTGATGCATATGTTTCATTCTGTTATCTGAAGCTCAAACAGAAAGCTTGTTTATCATGCTCGTTCCAGTTAATTTAGTGCCTTCCCAAGTGAAACTACAGTTCTCCAAATACAGCTTCTAATATCTACAGAGTAGGAACCTGGGAGTTCCCTGTTATGCATGTAATGCATGTGACTCCAGCAGTAACCTTATTTTTATCATAACTGGGTGCTGACAGTTCAAGGAGGGCATCCTGTAACACCTCGCTTACAGGTGAATGAACATACAGAAAGAACAACACTGTAGGCATAGGGGAAAGAGCTCAAGGAGAGTGTGTGACAACATAAGAGGATCAAAATATAGAATCCAGATGTCACTGTGAAATTGCTGATGAAGAGTAGGGTTGAAGGGGTAGATGTGCCAAGCAGATTTTAGAGGTACTGCCATTCTTATGTCAAATGAAAGAGCAAATAGCAATTTCATATTTAATACATACCCTCCCCCATTTTCAATATCAGCCAAGAGACATCAGTTCTTACCTTCTTTCTTTTTTATGCAGGCTTTTAATCTCCTTATGCATGACATATGTGTATTCCTGATTAAAAAGAAACAAAAATTGAGAAAATCGGGACTCATACATTTAATGAAAACTGTTCGGGGTCAAGCTTAGTCAAGGCATGCACACCCAAATCTGTACTTACCATCAGTTTACTACTTGAACAGCAGCCAGTTGTGACTTCTTTTTGTCACAGGTGACACATTCATAGAATAGGAATAATTACATATACTTACCCATGCATCACCAAGTCATACTGTATTTTAAGTGTCACATTGACACAGTGCTGAACATTTGGCTGCTTATATACTTTCAGTCACATCAGGAAATAATTCTGCAGGTTGCTAGTACCTGCATATTTAACTAAGTGTTTGAAACACATGGTTAACTTAAACATATTGATGTCTTTATAATTAGTCTTTTAGGTAGGACACACTGATTAGCAAAATGTTATCAAGTAAAGATGTGCCATTTACAAAATATCAAGAATGTACTTTTAGTTTCTATAAACAGCCTTCAACTGCTACTCAAGGATCTGCAGAAAACCTTGAAACAAAAGATGTCTTCAATGCTTAATATTTTCCCTCATTAAAGATGAAAGAGCAACATGCTTTAAAAGATCAGTATGAGGCAGTTAACAATCTGATTCAGGTAACTGGTGTACAAATCTAGCTAGATGATGTCTCATCTATCTAGAGAAGTCACACAGCCTATTATCAGCAATACAGATTATACACCTGAGTGAAGGGAGCACGGAGAATGACAGAGCAAGTTGCTGACAGCCAGAGCCTGAATTTCACAAGTGCTATTGACCTTATCGACTGGGTCACTGAAGTGTTGCTGTACATTCAGCGGAGAAGAACAACTGAAAATTATATTAATTCAAATTCTTAAATCAATATTTAACAGCATAATTAGTGACAGCTGACCTAGGATGCACCTTTAATAAAACAAAGGTGGGTAGAACAGCCAGAATCATAAGCAATCCAGTTATCTGAGTCAGCATGAGACGTGCTAATTAAGGACCTGTACAAATGTATGTACTACACTACAGATATGTAGTGGTTTCATTTCCTAGAGTAAGGAGAAGGTTCCTGACACCAAGTTGCATTACGTATGAAGAAAGGATAAACCATTTTTTCTTTACTTTGTGCAGTTTAAATGCTCAGACATCAACTAACATAGAATTGGAAGAAATATAAAATCTTAGTCTTTTCTGATATGTTTGTGAATGACTGTTAATCATGTTTTAGAAGAACAGTAACAAACAGTAACAATAGTACGGAAATACTGTGCCATTGACCACGTTGTATGATTGGGTTTAACCAATGTACGTACAAAGCGTTTTACTCTCAGATAAATGAGCATCCTGCTTCAATCTCAGGGATTGTCTCTATGGGATGATTCTGAGAAGAACAAAGTTTTAAAACAATATTTTTACCAAATTAACACTCCAGCAATAGAGATCAGTAAACCAAACACAAATAAGATTTAGACCATTGCACTTGCATCTCTCAAACACGGTATCAGATCACAACACACAATAGATTATTCAAAGAAGTGTGGCCTTAATAATAGATTAAGAACATTGGGTTAATACATCAAATCCATTCAAAAATAACCTGATCCATTCAATTAAAATAATAATTATTAAAGCACTTGTCTTTCTGTCAGCAAGATCATTAAGTTACTAATCTGAAAACACAGGTTAACTCTCACCTTTTTCAAAGCTATCTTTAATTGCTAGCAAAGGATGTCAGATGCCTTTTCTCTCACTCAATTCCGGCTATCTAGCAGAATGATCACAAAATCACAGAATAACTGAGGATGCAAAAGACCTCTAAGATCATCAAGTCCAGCCTATGACCTAACATCACCACAATCTAGACCATGGCACTAAGTGACACATCCAGTCTTTTCTTAAATGTCTCCAATCATTTTTTTAAATTACTCCCTGGGCAGTCGATCCCAATGTCTAATCACCCTTTCTATGAGGAACATGGAGACATAAAACCTAAACACCACCTGGTGCAGCCTTCTTGTCCTGTCGCTAGTTGTCTGGGAGAAGAGCCTGTCCCTCACCTGTCTACAACTTCCCTTCAGGTAATTATAGACAGTGATAAGGTCCCTTCCAAGTCTCCTCTCCTCCAGGCTACACAACCATAGCTCCTTCAGCCTCTCCTCATAAGACTTTCCCTCTATCCCCTTCATCAGCCTTGTTTCACTCCTCCAGACCGGCTCCAGCATCTCAATAACTTTCTCAAAGTGAGGGGCCCAGAACTGCACACAGTGCTCAAGGTGAGGCCTCACTAGGGCGAAGTATAGGGGGAGAATTACGTTAATTACATTCCTAGTCCTGCTGGCCACACTATACCTGATACAAGCCAGGATGCCATTGGCCTTTCATGATACCTGAGCGCACTGCTGGCTCCTATTCAGCCAGGTGTCAGCAAGAGGAGAAAGTGAGGTTTTTCTTAGCACTATATATTTCATTAGGCATAAATACAATATAGATTTTAAGAATACCCAATCAAATGCATACCAAAAACCTGTGGGATCACATCTTGCCAGGTGCACAAACTCCAATTATTCTGGGTCCCTGAATGGATAAAACTTCAGGTATTCTGTTTCCTCAGACAGTCTGAAACACTGAAGCATCATGAAATATTTTATGTAATATTATCCATAATGTTTAAATAATCATAGAATCATAGAATGGCTAAGGTTGGAAGAGACCTTAGAGATCATCTACTCCAATCTCCATGCCATGGGCAGCAACACCTCTCAAGTACACCTGGTTGCTCAAGGCTTCATCCAACCTGGCCTTGAACACCTCCAGGGAGCATCCACAGACTTCCAGGCAATCTACTTCAGAATCTGTCCACCCCTGTACCAAAGAACTTCTTCCCAAGATCTAGCACAAATGTACTCTCCTTCAGTTTAAAAACATTTCCCCTTGTCCTATTGCTAGATTCCCTTGGGAAAAGTTTCTCTCCAGCCTTCCTGTAGGTTTCCTTCTGTAGTGTTACAGAAAAAGGAGTTAGTTCAAGGATCAATCCTGGAACAAAAGTACCATAGAGTAACTCATAAAAAAACATTGAGAGCAGTAGACAAAATAAGGAGAACTTAGAACACAAAACTTTGTGTTATAAGTAGCTGTGACCTTTGTAGATAACCAGCTTGCAGAGTTAATGAATCACAGAATCATTAGGGATTGGAAGGGACCTCGAAAGACCATCCAGTCCAATCCCCCTGCCACAGCAGGATCACC
>JAOXOE010029664.1:0-14145 GCA_028565055.1 Phoeniculus purpureus
AGTAGCCAACCCCTTTTTCCAAAGGTGGTAGGCTCTCTTCTTTCTCCTGAGCTCCAGCAGAAGCTCCTTGTTCAGCCTGGAGAAAGTTTTCACAGAATCACAGAATGGCTGAGGCTGGAGAAGCCCTCTGAGCTCATCCAGCCCAGCCCAGGACCTAAGCCGGAGCAGGAGGGTGCTGGCAAAGCAAGGGTAAGGACAGCTTGAAGAAGATGATGAACACCATCTCCTCGATGGAAAGATCTTCCAGGGCAGATTGTGAGGAGAGGGAGTTTTTGCAAACTCAGGAGCTTGCAGTAGGGACTGACCTTCCTTTGGGAAAACTATTAATAGATCCCTTTTCTTATTGTTCTGGGGTCTGGTATTAACTTCTCACCAGTGCCGAGTGCTCTGCAGAAATTGTTTTGACAAATTGGGCTGTGCTCATGACCTCCCCTTCCCACTGCCTTCTTGTGCTGCTGCGTAAGAGATGTGACAAACCCCGTTAAGGTAAGAATTAGGTTTTCTTCATAAACTTAATGACTTCGCGCAGTGATGTCCATGTTTGCACTAACACTCCCGTGGCTGGGCCACTGGCTTTGGGAAAGTGGCTAACAGAGACATGCCCCTAGCTCAGGAATGTCTCAGGAATCAATCAAATAATAAAAGACTCTCCTCTTAAAAAAAGAGATGTGAAATAGGTGGGCGTTTCCTCCCTGGTTTCCTCCTTGGTGTTCTCCTGCCTCTGATACCTATTCCTCTGCTTTCTGGAAGAATGTTTCCCTCGGCTCATTGACCTCGAACCTCTGAGTGGATGTTGTCTGCTGGTCCAGGCATGACGCAGTGAGTAGGCTCCTCTGTCTGGGCATGCTTGGTTTCACATCTCCTTTCACAGCCCTGGAGCATGGCTGTTGTGGGATCATGGTTGAGTAGAAAAGTAGCTCAGAGCTCACCCAGCCCCAATCCCCTACCATAGGCAGTGACACTTCTCCCCAGACCAGGGTGCCCAGAGCCCCATCCAACCTGGCCTTGGACACTGCCGGGGATGGAGCAGCCATGACCTCCCTGGGCAATCTGTTCCAGGGCCTCAGCCCCCTCCCAGGGAGGGATTTCTGCCTCAGATCTCATCTCAATCTCCTCTCTTTGAGCTTGAACCCATCTCCCTTGTTCTATCCCCAGAGACCTCCGTAAAAAATCTCTCACCAGCTTTTCTGGAGCCCCTGCAGGCACTGGAAGCTGCCACTGTCTGTCTGGAGAACATTCTTCTTGGTGTACTCTCAGCAGTGCCACTGTATAAGCTGTAGAGTCATCTGCCTGTGCCTTGGAGGGACAGAGAAGATGCTCTGAAGAAGAGCTACCTGGAGAAGTTTGGGTTGGTTTGTGTTGATGAAGTCATGCCCCTCACTGATAACATTCCCGTCAAAGGAGCAGAACTGGGATGGAATTTTCAGGTGGGATGTTGGAGAAATGGACTGGGAAGCATAGAGGTGAGGAATAAACCTGAGGCAGCTTTTGCCCACCTCAAGACCTGGTTCTTTCACTGGTGACACTGAGGCAGTGACACAATACCACACAGTCTGGTGGGCTGGTCTGTCTCACAGTGTGAAAGAGCTATTTTCTGTCATGACAGCTCCTTGGCTTTTCCTTTGAGACAGAACTGGAGTTTTTCTCTCCTTAGGCAGGAAGGGATGGATGTCTGGAGGAGAACTCTGCCCAAGCCTCTGTATTTTGAATTTCAAATACGCAACACAGCAAAGCTCTTGCAGATGCTGCGATGCAGTTGCTTAGACAGGGTGAAATCAGCCACTTGCAGAAGGACACAGGAGGTTGGTGGGGAGAGCAGACCAATCCAGAACAGCATCCTTGGGACAGCATCGCTCCTCAGGTCCTGGGTGTGTGGAAAGAAGACACCAGCAGCACTTGTTGAATGAGGCGCTCACCGCGATGTCATCCTCAGCAGGGTTGGTCACCGCATCAAAGAGGAGCTCAGGGGAACCAGAGCTATGTGAATTCCCAAAGGTGATTTCACACTGCAGAGCAGCCAGGCAACAGGGAGCAGAGGGGCCACAGCAGGCTGTGGCTGCTTGTTTGCTGCTGCAGCCCACTCCACCTCCTTCGGCCCAACTGAAATTCTGTGGGCGGTTAATCCAGAGCCCACCGGGGCCGCTGAGCACAGCGGCAGCACAAGGCAGACGCAGCAGAGTGGGAGCAGCAGTTGCCATGCCAACCTCTTGCTTCACAGCCATTGCAGGGCAGATGCGATTGCAGCAGAAATAAATACAGGCTTTGCCGTGCAGTGACAACACTGCTGTGGGCATTGAGCTGGCTCCCCATGTGGAGGAATGTTCAGGAGAAGAAGAAACCCGACTGCTGTCATGAGCTGCATCCCTGACACCAAGTAGCTCTCCTCGGACTTATATTGAGTTTCTTTTCTCTTTGTAGAAGGCTCCTTTGCCCACTGGAGTCAGCGCTGCCTCTCCCCACTGCCTGTCACTCTCTGGTAGTATCCGTTGCATTTTGGGGGATTTTTTGGGTTGTTTGAAGGATTTTTCCATGCGCCAAGCTGACAGCCTGTGCATGATGTGGATCTTAAGTCAGAGCTGCAAATAGACATACGTGACGGTATGATGGGTAGAGCGTGGGCAAAGGCTCTGAGCTCCTGCTGGCAGGGGCTTGGGGAGCTCCAGGCACAGCCTGCAACACTGACACTTATCGTTCCTGGCTTCCCTTTCATCATTTCTCATCCTGAGTTGGCTTTGGGGACCTGAAAAGATACAGGGACACATTTTCCATTTTAAAAAATACCTAAATAAAACTCTCTGTCTGTAGAGGGATGGCAGTGACTGGAAGATCTGTGGAGGACAGGGGCTGACTGAAGGTTGAAGCTGCAGCAGAAGCTCTGGTGTGTCAGTGGTGCCAAGGAGCTGCTCAGCCCAGAGCCCACCCCTGGCAGCAAAGCAGATCTGGGTTCATTCAGCTCTGTGGGTTTTCCTTCCTGATCCCTGGTCACTGGGCACCTCCTTCACCTAAGGAGCTGCTCTGAGTTTCTATGCTTTGCCTTTCCAGGAGCTCCATTGTGGGACTTGGGGGACAGAGTTGCTCAGCCCTCTGAAGGAGGTATGTAGGGGCAGGGATTTGTACCAGGGCCTTGCCACTGCATTTGGGTTTGTCTGACTCCCAGGAGCTGGTTATGTTTCCTGCTTTTACATCAGCCTCCTCAGTTCATAACAAATTGTCTTCCTGTCAGGTGTCCAGAGCTGTGGAATTCTGTGTGGGAGCTGGCTGCAGTCAATCCCTTGTGTTTTCTCCCCCTGTGCTCTCTCATTCTCATGCTGTAGGGAGTCGTGAGCAGCTCACAGCTCTCAGGCACAGCTTTCACTGACAGAGTTTAAACCATAGAATGGTTGGAGTTGGCAGGACCTCTGGTGCTGATCTAGTCCAGGTGTCCAGGATGCATCTAGCTGGTTTGGGATGTCTCCAGAGCAGAAGACTCCACACACTCTTTGGGCAGCCTGGGCTAGGGCTCTGTCACCCTCACAGCAAACAAGTTTCTCCTCATGGAAGGTCAAGTTTCACAGAATCACAGAATGATTGAGGCTGTAGAAGCCCTCTGAGCTCATCCAGCCCAGCTCAGGATCTAACCACCCCAGCAGCCAGACCAGGGCACCAAGGGCCACAGCCAGGCTGGCCTTCAACACTTCCAGGGATGGGGACTCCACCACTACCCTGGGCAGTCCATTCCAGGCTCTGATCACCTTTTCCAGGAGGAAGGGCTTCCTAACATCCAAACTAACCCTCCCCTGGAAGCTTCAGGTCCTGCCCTCTTGTCCTGGTGCTGGTTGCCTGGAAGAAGAGCCTGATCCCTACCTGACTACCACCTCCCTTCAGGGTGTTGGAGACAGGGAGAATGTCTTCCCTGAGTCTCATCCAGGCTAAACACAGTTTCCTCTGGCTCTCCTCAGCAGACTTTCCCTCCAGTCCTTTCACCAGCTTCCTTGCTTCTCTGGACCCACTCCAGCCTCTCAATCTCTTTCTGGGAGTAAGAGAGCACTGGCCCAGCACTGCCCTCAGTACTCAAGATTCTCCTTCTCACCAGGCTGAACAGCCTCAGCTCTCTTAGCCTCTCCTCAAGATGCATTTGCTTTGCACAGAGCAAATGAAAAGTGTGGAAGACCACAGCATCACTGAGCTCTGCACCCACCAGCTCTGATACAGCTGAGGAGCACTTTCTAAGTTCTCTTTTCCTGTTGTAGAGTGAGCTGATACCCCCCTGCTCACACCTGTAATGGCCTGTGTGGTCTATGTGTGTGTTACTGAGATAAACATGTTATTCTTCCTCTTCGGGTTGCTTTTGCAGCCCACAGATGGAGTCAGGTATGGAAATATTGTGGAAAAACTATGCCCATCTGCAAAGAAACACCCTCAAAACCAACTCAGAGGAGATCTGAAAGGTCTTATTTAGGGCAAACAGGTGAAAGTGTGGTATAGGGCAAGTGGTGGGTCTCTGAGTACTCTGTCACAATCCAGAGCTTCTCCACAAGTTCTCTATTGGGAGAACTTCTTAATAAATGCATAAATTAATAAAACATCTTAATAAATCAATAAATTAATAATTTATTAAGCATCTGCAGACAATAGAAGCCCAGAACCCTCCCTGCAGGTCCTTTATCACTGTCAGAACTGAGCCGTTTAGCCAAAAATGTGCTGTTTAGTCAGGAAGTCAGTCCCTTTCTGGAGGATGCTCCACATTTTTTGGCCTGGCTGGTATTGAAAAGCCATCTTTTAAAAGGAATTCGATGGAATAGAAAAGCACAGAGAGGTAGCAAGAAGCGACAAGTTTGCCTTTTTTAAAAGCGCTGGGTTGGACATGGAGAACAGCTCCTCTGCCAGCCGCAGCCGCTCACTGCTTTGATGAATCATTATGGTTTGCCCTGAATTAGCCACTTAGGAGCAAATTGCTGCTGCCTTGCCAAGGCCAGGAGCCCACTGTTTGTGTTTAAAGGGAGGGCCCAGAGACATTCATTTTTCAAAAGCCACGTTGTTCAGTGGCATGTGAGGACGCATGCTGCAGCAGCTCAGCAGCTGGAATGGATGGAAATGTGATGGTGCCCCTGTAGTCTGCACTCATGAGACGCACCTTGAGTACTGGGTCCAGTGTTGGGCACCACAGTATCAGAAGGACATTGAGGGGCTGAAGCAGGGCCAGAGAAGGGCAACGAGGCTTGGGAGAGGGCTGGAGAGCAGGTCCTGTGGAGAGCGGCTGAGGGAACTGGGGTTATTGAGTCTAGAGAAGAGGAGGCTGAGAGGAGACCTTGCTCTCTCCAGCTATGTAACAGGAGGTTGTAGCAAGGCTGGTGCTGGTCTGTTGTCCCAAATTCCTAATGATAGGACAAGGGGAAACGGCCTCAAGCTGCATCAGGGAAGGCTTGGATTGGATCTTAGGAAGAAGTTGTTTCCTGAGAGAGTGGTTGGGCACTGGAACAGGCTGCCCAGATAAGTGGTGGAGTCCCCATCCCTGGAGGTGTTGAACAGCTGAGTAGCTAGAGCACTTGAGGCCATGGTATAATGGTTAGGGAGATGTTGGGATAAGGCTTGGATCTTGTACTCACCAACAAGGAGGGTCTGGTTGAAGCAGTGAAGTTTGAGTGCAGCCTTGGATGCAGTGGGCACAAAATGGTGGAGTTCGGGATCTCATGTGGTAGGAACAGAACACCTAGCAGAATCACAACCCTGGACTTGAGGAGGGCCAATTTTGGCCTTTTCAAGCAATTGCTAGGGCGGGGAAATCCCATGGGACAGGGTACTGACGGGTAAAGGGGCCCAAGACAGCTGGCTAACATTCAAAGACCACTTCTTTGAAGCACAACACAAGAGCATCCCAACAGGAAAAAAGTCAAGGAAGGGAGCCAGAAGACCTGTGTGGTTAAACAGGTTGCTGCTGGCAAACTCTAGAGGGAGAAGAAAGTCTGTAGGTCATAGAAGGAGGGGATGGCCACTTGGGATGGTTATAAAGCTCTGGTGAGAGAATGTAGGGATCCAACTAGGAAAGCCAAGGCCTCCTTGGAATTAAACGTTGCAAGAGAGGTCAAGGGCAACAGAAAGGGCTTCTTCAAATATACTGCAGGTAAAACTAAACCTAGAGGAAATGTAGGCCCCCTGCTGAATGAGGTGGGTGCCCTGAAGACAGAGGATACAGAGAAAGCAGAGATACTGGACACCTTCTTTGCCTTTGTCTATACTTCTGGGGGCTGACTTGGTATCAAACCCCACACTGCTGAGGCCCCACAGGAAGTTGGGACAAAAGAGGAATTTTCCCTGGTTGATGAGGTCTGGGTTAGGGGTAAGTTGAGCAAACTGAATGTGCATAAATCCATGGTCCCTGGTGGGATGTACCTGTGCGTGCTAAGGGAGACTGTGGAAGTCACTACTAGGCCACTCTCCATCATCTTGGCTAAGTTGTGGGGACCAGGAGAGATGCCTGGGGACTGGAGGATAGCAAATATCACTCCAATCTTCAAAAAGGGTAAGAAGGAGGACCCAGGTAACTATAGACTTGTCAGCCTCGCTTCCATGCTTGGAAAGGAGATGGAACAATTTATACTTGACTGTCTGTAGGTACATCAAAGGACAAGAGATTATTAGGGTCAGTCAGCATGGCTTCACCAAAGGGAAGTCATGCATGACCAACCTGAGAGCCTTTTATGAGGGCATAACCAGGTGAATAGATGATGACAAAGCAGTGGATGTGGTCTCTCTTGACTTCAGTAAAGAATTTGACACAGTCTCCCACAACATCCTCACAGCCAAACTGAGGCAGTGTGGTCTAGCTGATCAGGTAGTGGGGTGGATGGTGAACTGTCTGCAGGAGAGAAGCCAGAGAGTCGTGGTCAATGGGATAGAGCCTAGTTGGAGGTCTGTATCTAGTGGAGTCCCCCAAAGATTGATACTGGGACCAGTGCTATTCCATGTATTCATTAATGATTTGGATGAGGGATTAGGGTGCACTGTCAGCAAGTTTACTGAAGACGAAAAGCTGGGAGGAGTGACCAACACCCCAGCAGACTGTGCTGCCATTCAGCAAGACCTGGACAGGATGGAGAGCTGGGCAGGGAGAAATTTAATGAACTATAACAGTGGTAAGTGTAGAGTCTTGCATCCCGGCAGGAACAACCCCAGGTACTGGGGACACAGGTTGGGGACTGACCTGTTGGAAAGCAGTGTAGGAGAAAGAGACCTGGGCATCATGGTGGACAGACGGATGACCATGTTCCAGCAATGTGACTTTGTGGCCAATAAGGCCAATGGCATCCTGGGGTGCATCAGAAGGGAGTTGGTTAGCAGATTAAGAGAGATTCCTCTCCCCCTCTACTGTGCCCTGGTGAGACATTGTGTCCAGTTCTGGGCCCCTCAGTTCAAGATGGACACAGAACTGCTGGAAAGAGTCCAGCACAGAGCAATGAGGATGATGAAGGGTGTGGAGCATCTCCCTGATGAGGAAAGCCTGAGGGAGCTGGGTCTTGTTAGCTTGGAAAAGGGGAGACCTTGTTAATGTTTATAAATATGTGAAGGGTGGGTGTCAGGAGGATGGAGCCAGGCTCTGCTCAGGGGCATCTAATGATAGGACAAGAGGTCATGAGTGTGAGCTGGAACAGAGGAGATTCCACATGTGAGAAGGAACTTCTTCCCAGTGAGGTTCACAGAGCCCTGGCAGGGGCTGCCCAGTGGGGTTGTGGAATCTCCTTCTCTGGAGACATTTCAAACCCGCCTGGACATGTTCCTGTGCAACTGGATCTAGGTGATCCTGCTGTGGCAGGGGGATGGGACTGGATGATCTTCTGAGGTCCCTTCCAATCCCTCATGTTCTGTGATTCTGTGACATTACTGTTACAAGACACCATGATTCTAAAATGTCTCTGGAATGTAATAACACTTTGTTTGGTAATGGGTTCTTGGTAAAAATAAAGAGTAGATCAAGTTGAAAAACAGCAGAGAATTGTATTCACGTAGGTGGCTGATTTTCCATCCAAGTCAACCAGGTCTGCACCAGCATTCCAGCCATTTTGTAGTGGCAGTTTCAGTGTCGGAACGGTGGAACTAGAATGCAATGAAAAAGTCCATTAATGCACAATTGCAGCAATTACCTGGAAAAACAAAGTAGTTCTGCATTAGAACAAAGCTCTTTTATGATTTCAGCCTGTACCCTTATTTCTATGACGATTATATCCTTCCCCCACATCCTGTATTTGTACAACCAAAAGATGGCAGTGCTTCATCAACAATTCCTGCAAAGTTCAAGTTTATCCTTAGGTCATCATTGACAATATGGGGAAGTTTGAAGAAAATGTGAGGTTTAACAAAATATCCAGTCTCTCTCTCTCTCTCTCTCTCTCTCTGATAAAATTTCAAAGAGAATGAAAGGGGTTCCAATTTGTTTTTAACATGTTTTCGTTCTCCAGCTTCTTACAAACCGTACTTGATTTTTATTCTGCCTCACTTATCAAACAAGATTTTGTAGAATCCTTCATAAATATAGATCTGTTAAGCCAGTCTCTGCTGCTCTCAGATTTCACAGACTTAGGCAATTCTTCATCTTGTACTGACTCATCATCATAACTTCTTGCCTTAAAGTAACAACATTACAACTGATTCTGAATTCCTAACCATTTTATATAGAGACCAAAGACAGAAGTTTAGAACTTGCTGTGAACCCAGTGATGTCATCTGCAGTTTTTCCCACTGCATTTATAGCCCAGCAGCCAAACACATACACACAGAATATATGCGCACACGATATAAACACGACAGCCATCGCATGCGTCATGTTTCTGCCTTTTGTTTTTCCATGTTGTCTTTTCCTCCAACCACTTTTTTTCCTGTAAAAAATGTTTGACAAGAGCTCTGTTTCAGTATTTGGTCAGGCTCTATGCTAGTGTTGCTCAGCGTGTCTGCATCTATAACATCATGTGTGATCTATTATAGTCACCGTAACCTCGGAATCACAGAATCACAGAGCATCAGGGATTGTAAGGGACCTTGAAAGAGCATCCAGTCCAATCCCCACCACGGCAGGATCCCCTAGATCAAGTTGCACAGGAACATATCAGATTTGGTTTATGATGTTTCTCAGATGTATTCATAGAATCATAAAAACAGTTTTGGCTGGAAGAGACCTTCAAGGTCATCAAGTCCAACTTTTTCCCAGCCCTATCAGCACCACTAAACCCTGTCGTCAAACGCAACATCTATCCTTCTCTTAAACACCTCCAGGGATGGGGACTCAACCCCTCCCAGGGCCTAACAACCCTTCAGGAAAGAAATTCCTCCTGACATACAACCTGAACCTCCCCTGGCGTGGCTTTGGGCCATTTCCCTTCATCCAATCACTGGCTACTAGGGAGAACAGACCAACACCCACCTCTTTATAGCCTCCTTTCAAGTAGTTCTGGAGAACTATAAGGTCTCCCCTCAATCTCCTCTTCTCCAGGCTAAACTGCCTCAGATCCCTCAGCCATTCCTCAAACAACTCTTCCAAATCCTTTACCACCTCGGCAGCTGCCTCTGTCCCCTCTCTAGCCTTTCAATGTCCTCCTTGCAGTGAGAGGCCTAAAAACTAGATGCCATACTCAAGGTGATTCTACTTCATGTAAAACATGTTTCTATAAAAAAAGGAAGTCATAAAATGCCAACCCATTTACTTCCAAACCACTGAACAGCCATGTTAGTTGCTCTGCTCTAATTCATTTATCAGAAAAGGATTACATTGACTTTAATTCAATAGTGTTTCCTGTTTTAATGAGTCTGTTGCAAAGTTAATTCATCTCTCTATGCTTTATTTATTCATTCTTAAAATGGGGATGATTACTGAGAAGAAAACATATATTTCTATATATAAATACACTCAAAGACAAATGCAAATAGGCTTGGAAATAAGCATCACAGAATCATTCAGGTTGGAAAAGACATTCTGGACAGCTTTAATAATAACAATGAACCCTAAGTAATTTGTTGAGGCTTTCACAGAATCACAGAATCATTCAGGTTGGAAAAGACCCTTGGAGAGCAGTGTAGGCGAAAGGGACCTGGGGATCTCGGTGGACAGCACAATGACCATGAGCCAGCTGTGTCGCCCTCTTGTGGTCAATAGGGCCAACAACATCCTGGGCTAGATCAGAACGGGGTGGTTGGCAGATCAAGAGAGGTTCTTCTCCTCCTCTACTCTGCACTGGTGAGATCACATCTGGAGTGTTGTGTACAGTTCTGGGCCCCTCAGTTCAAGAGGGATGTGGAGCTGCTGGAGGGAGTCCAGTGTAGAGCAACAAGGATGACGAAGGAAGTGGAGCACCTCCTTTATGAGCAGGGGCTGAGGGAGCTGGGTTTCTAGGTTGGAGGATACTGAGGGATAACCTCATTAATGACTATAAATATGTGAAGGGTGGGTGTCAGGAGGATGGAGCCAGGCTCTGCTCAATGTCATCTAGTGATAGGGCGTAAGCTGGAACATAGGAGGTTCCACATAAATATGAGAAGGAACTTCTTTCCAGTGAGGTTGACAGAGCACTGGAACAGGCTGCCCAGGGCAGTTGTGGAGTCTCCTTCGCTGAAGATGTTGAAGACCCACCCGGATATGTTCCTGTGTGACTTGGTCTAGGTGATCCTGGTGCAGCAGGGGGGTTGGACTAGACGATAGAATAGAGTATCTAATGATTCTCTATATAATAGAATATAATGATTCTATATATAATAGAATCTCGAATGAGTCTATTATTCTATGATTCTATGATTATCAAGTCCAACCACCAACCCCTAAGGTCACCACAAGGTCACCCCTAAACCAGATCCCCCAACACTACATCTAAGCAACTTTTAAACGCATTCAGGGATGGGGACTCAACCACCACCCTGGGCAGCCCATTTCAGTGCCTGACCGCTCTCTCCAGGAAGAATTTCTAACCTTCCCCTGTTGTAGTTTGAACTGTGTAAGAGCTACATGTTGTGAATAGTGCATATAAATTTTGGTATCAGTACAGCCCTTGTTGTGATCTCACATGTACATTTTACAAATGGAGTAATCCAGCTTAATACATCTCTTCATTTAATATCTTTAGGAGTAACACACATCAACACAGAATTACTGAACTTATCCCTTAAAAAATGACGTCTAATTTTTGTAAGTTACTTTAAAACAACTCACAGCCCAGGAATGTTCAATAAACTGCATATCAGAACGTTATTTCCCTATTTCTTACTAGAAATTCAATTTCTTGAGCAGATACACATCTCACTTCTTTTGCTAATGCGCCTTTATGCATGAGGGGATATTTATATTGGTTTGTGATATCAATAATGCAGTTTCCACAAAGTGCTGAAAGAACATTGCTGAATAGTAATTAGTTTTCTTCCAGCTCACCTGCCGGGCCACACCTCGAGTATTGTGGTTGGGTCTGGGCCCCTCACTGCAAGTAGGGCACAGAAGTGCTGAAGTGTGTCCTGAGAAGGGCAATGAGGCTGATGAAGTGTCTGGAGCACAGGTCCTGTGTGGAGTGTTGGAGGGAACTGGGGTTGTTTGGAGAAGAGGGAACTAAAGTTTGGAGAAGAGAAAGCTGAGGGGAGACCTTTTTGCTCTCTGCAACTATCTGAAAGAAGATTGGACTGAGGAGAGGGATGAACAGTCTCTCTTCTCAAGCTACTAGTGATAGGACGACAGCAAATGGCCTCAAGTTGTGCCAGAGGAGGTTTAGATTTGATTTTAGGAAGAAGTTCTTTGCTGAGACAGTGGCTGGGCACTGGACCAGGCTGCCCAGTGAGGTGGTGGAGTCCCCATCCCTGGAGGTGTTGGAAAACTGAGTAGCTGGAGCCCTTGAGGCCATGGTGTAGGGATTAAGGAGCTGTTGTGATGAGGGCTGGACCCGATGATCATGGAGATCCTTTCCAGCCATGATGATTCTATGATTCGATGATTCTCCCTGGTGGCAAGCTGTCTTAGTCTACACAGAGTTTGTTCAATAACCAAGTCGAGGATTAAGACAAACTCACCAGATGTAAAATAGGTATCAAACTGTATTATGAAGACAAACTAAAGAAAGAGAACAGGAGTGAAGAGAGGAAAAGAGAGAAAGAGATAAGCAAAATAGACACTACCTGTGTGTCCAGAGACATCTCGCAGGTGCAGTCATCTTTTGTATTGGTGAGGGAGCTCCACTTGCTTGAGACAACTCACGTTCTTTCACAGTCTTTCTCTGCTCTCTGCAACTACCTGAAAGGAGTGGGAATGAGGAGGGAAACATTCTATGATTCTATAATGTAAATCCATATATTCTATGTACTGGGCAGCAGAGCTCAGAAGCAGCCAGGCTAACGCTGCATAAATACAACATGATGTAGTAGAGTTTGTGAGCTGGTGACCTGTTTGATAGCACCTAAACCATGTCTGCACTTGAATGGATTCTAAAGAAAATCTAGGCTGCTTTAAGCAATGCAGCAAATGTTAAGTTACAGACTCACAGGATCACTGAACATTAGGGATTGGAAGGGACCTCAAAAGATCATCCAGTCCAATCCCCCTGCCACAGCAGGATCCCCTAGATCCAGTCGTAAAGGGACATGTCCAGGTGGGTCTAAATGTCTTCAGAGAGGAGACTCCATGACTCCCCGGAGCAGCCCCTTTCAGTGCTGTGTCACTCTCATCGTGAAGAAGTTCCTTCTCACATTGATGTGGAATCTCCTCTGTTCCAGCTCACACCCGTTGCCCCTTGTCCTGTCACGAGATGCCACTGAGCAGAGCCTGGCTCCATCCTCCTGACACCCACCCTCTCCATATTTATCAACATTAATCAGGTCACCCCTCAGTCCTTGGATTCAACCTAGGTGCTTTGTATTTAGCCTTCTGTCCAGTGCATCACTCTTTCAGGGTCATATTTTATCACTGTGACAATTAGCTTCTTTCTTTGTTTAGTCTTCTTTTTTTACTTTGCTTCTCTTTCTTTCTCTCCCTGCTATGCACAAATCAGCACTGATCCTCCAGCTGCGAGAATAATCCTTTCTGCTGCATAATGTTATGATCATAGTCTGTGCTCTGAACTATCAATCAGCTCATCAAGAGCATTATAAGGTTTGAATGGAGATATCTCATTTATTTTGGGGAGTCTTTCAGCTTTCCTAGAATATCTATTTTTTGAGAAGATGAGAAATTCTAGTCTGAGAACCAGAATAGAAATATAAAACCAAGATAAAAAATAGCTATCACTTCCAAGCTTAGAAACAAGTTTTAATTGAGGATCCTTTTCAATGTAGCCTCAGTTTTAATTAATTAAATAGTTTAATTGAAATCTGTCGTGCTGGAAATGGATTTTCTCACTCTTTGGTTGGTCATTTCTACAGGAAAGAAAGGGAAAACAACAAAAAATGTATCGAGAGTTGATCTGGTTTGCTTCAAGGTTTGTTTTAAGTTGGTTTCATTCCTCTGTATCAGTGACAGAGCTGCCTTTACTAAGGCACTGTCCATGTAATGTCTATGGGAACTTGTCTGTTCTTGGTCACAAGGGAATTTAAGTCTTTCATTCCACATAACTCTACTCACACAGAGAGTCGGCCCTCAGAGGTCACCCCCACTTTCTAAGGGATGTTAAGTTGCTAAGGGATGTTCTGAGAAGCAAAGGTATCATAAAGCAAAAGTTGCCCAGAGAGGTCGTGGATGCCCCCTCCCTGGAGATCACAGAACATTAGGGATTGGAAGGGACCTCGGAAGATCATCCAGTCCAATCCCCCTGCTACAGTAGGATCACCTAGACCAAGTCACACAGGAACATGTCCAGGTGGGTTTTAAATGTCTCCAGAGAAGGAAACTCCACAACCTCCCTGGACAGCCTGTTTCATTGCTCCATGACCCTCACTGGGAAGAAGTTCCTTCTCAGATTGATGTGGAACCTCCTGTGTTCCAGCTCACACCCACTGCCCCATGTCCTATCATTAGATGCCACTGGGAAGAGTCTGGCTCCACCCTCCTGAATGTTCAAGGCTGGCTTGGATGATGCTTTGAGCCACTTGGTTGAGTCAAGAGGCATCCTTGCTCATGGCAGGGAGGCTGGGAAAGATGTTGGGCTCCTCAGTTCAAGAGGGATGTGGAGCTGCTGGAGAGAGTCCAGCGTAGGGCAACGAAGATGATAAAGGAGG
>JAOXOE010029665.1:0-51624 GCA_028565055.1 Phoeniculus purpureus
CCCACCCCCCCAACACTGGAGTTTAAATAGTAGTATTTAACCTGAATTTATTTGGATAAATCACACACCCAATTGTGGAGGAGAAATTTTCAAAGTCTGCAGTTTTTAAATGTTGCAATTTTAACATTTTTTTGTACCTAAAAGTTATTTAAAAAAACCTTTCCAACCCCAGCATTTCTTGCACTAACAGCCCATATATTTTACTAGAATTTAGCACTGCTACAATCACGTTTGCAGCTGTCTGCACTAGTTGATCTCATATAATCCACATCAAGTAGGATGCAAAGCAAGTTTACTTTGGCTTACACTTTGTTAAAAGCGAATACATGGCTTCTAGAAGGATATATTTTCCTTGATTCATTGTTACAGAGGCATATCAATACTTGATTTATGTAAGAACTAAGAAATCATGTGTGGAAGTATATATACAGTAACCTTATTTTTAAAGGATAATTCACCCAACAGTTTAGTTCTGTGTTTACAACAGGGAGAAACAGCTCTATCTCCAGTCTCCAATGTTTACTTGTACCAAAAATTTAGATACACAACAATATGCATAAGCACATTATCTTTTGACAGACACCACCAATACATCGAAGTCTCTTCATTACTGCATCGGTATTTAAAGGATGCTCAACATCAGGCATTTTTGTCAACAAGATAGAAATAGTAATTACTGTATAATAAACCGCCATGCTTAGATCATACTTTCCAAGAAATTTACAGCCTGAGTGCAGCTCAGTTATTGATTTTGTAATCTGTGCTGCTTATTGAGAGGGAAAACATAAATCCTGAACATGTCAATGGGTGTTTACAGTCATAACCTGGACTATATAGGCCAAGATAACGTGATTTACTATCTGCTGCACTTCAGTATTTTATTTTTTGTTGCTCCACTTGGAAAAGGAAAAATCCTAAAGCATTCAGCAATAGGCTTCTTTCTAATTTTCATACTGCTGAGCAACAAATACATGAGAAAGATTTTTGAAATACCGAATTAGACACAGTTTCACATCTGCTCTATACTTTTCAAACTCTCCTAATTGCTCTTTGAAGAAAATCTCTCACATTTGAATCACAAAGAGAATTTCCCACACATCAGCTGGGCTATCAGCATATTCCAGTGCTCTCCAGACTTAATAATTTGGTTTCCTTTCACCCTGATGTAGTGCACTTCCACAACCAATGTATTCCTGGACTTAGCATGCACTTAACACAACAGTCTGAATTCCCATACAGGAGATTGGCGTTTTTTACATTGAAATATGCATCCAGTCTAGTTTTGACAGTGAGTCTCGGGAATAAACACTTCCCAGATTTGTATCACCCCCACTTCCAATTCTTTACTACCAAAAAAACTGCTAATAAGGATATTTTTTCAATTTTTCAAGAACCTCAGGCTTTGTTTAAACTACTAGTAGCACTGGTGTCAGTCTACAATAATTTCAGGTATTACATTTATTTCTCTTCTGCTTCTATTGCTTCAGTATTCAGACTGGAATATTTCAATTGTTACAGAATACAATCACTATCGTAAGTTTTCCTTGATTGCTATTCTCCACTGAACAAAGTCACTAGGAAAACACAATGAGACTTCACAGGTCGTCTTTACAGACTGACAAAAACAGAAAAATAAAAACTTAACAGCTCCCTAAAGTCAGAGTCATGTGCTGGGCACCTCTGATTAATTCTAAGCAAACAAAAAACCAAACAGAAAAAACCCCCACAAACCCAACAAAACACAACACAAACCTCCAGCCTGCATAAGCAATCTGCGCTGGTTTATTTAGATTTGGATGTATAAAAGTCTGTGGCAGTGGGTTTTAAATGCAAAATTAATTTATTAATCCTTGCAGCTGACCTTCGGCAGTAAAAGGCATAGATAGACTTAATTTGACAGCAAATCCCAGTCAACAATCCTTCCCAGTTATGAAGGATTTTATATAAAAGCTGCACATGTTCAGTGCCAAAGATATTTATCACCAACTTGTTTTGCTGATCTCTCTCAGCAAAACACTGATGCTGCCGCTGTACCTTACATACTGTTTTCTTGGTTTAAATACTGATCCCTACTAATTTCACCAGTACGTTCTTCTCGGAGTAATATTCTAGATCTGCTGAAAAGTAAAAGAGCTTCTTACCATTCCGATACAACAATTTTCCCCGTCTCTGGAGCCTAGCAGCCAGGAGCTTTTGCTGTTGCTCTGCTTACTAGAGACACCAGAGGCTTTGGAAGCAGAGCATGTTTCATGTGGTTTAAAATGTATCGCCACTGATGATATTTCAGTCCCTCAACTCTTAGCCTTGATGCTCTGGAAATCAGCCAATCTGAGTGATAAAAAGGCTTGCACCGAGAAGTTGCAGAATTTTCACGGCGAATGCTTCAAGGAAATGTTTTGCTTCTTGATACTTGGGAGGTTTTTTTATATCCACTAAATGTTAAAATAAATCCTGGCTCCCTCTTCCCTCCTCCTCTTTTTTCCCCTACAAAATGAGATTCAGATATTGTTCACAAGGGACTCCAGCACTTGCTACAGCTATGCACAGTGCAGAAAGGCATCGTGCCAGATGGCACATTACAGCCCTGCCAAGACACCTGAATTTTGACTTGCAACACACCCTGTCATTCCAAACATGGATCTTCCTAAGCCAAAGCTCCTGATATGCCAAGACACAAAGTGTTTTTCTGTGAGGCAGCCAAATGCCCTTTCACACTAGCTAAGGGCATCTTTTATTTGCAGTGTAGCTACTCCTTGTTGGCTTTTTATTTCAAAAATCACTTTCTCATAGTGAAGACAAGTTGGTAAGTTCCAAAGGGATGAAATGGTCAGCCAGGATTTCTGCTCCACACTTTTACTGACACCCCTTTCAACAACATACACCATGGAAGAAAATCTCTCTGCAGTGCTATAACTATGATTAATTACTTTGTTAATAAACATCTTGATGTTCTCAGTGGTAGCCCAGAATGTTACTGTGCAGGGTGAGATACAAGAAAAAGAGTAAAGATGGTCCTGACTCCATGGAAGTTATGTTGCCATCAAAGAACACAGGAAGAGGTGATAAAGAAAGAGAAGGAAACAAATCTAACAGCACTGGCTGATTTGTAGTTTTGTAAGTACTGTAAGCAATGCCCCAGCAACTTGAGCATTTCCAAGCTTTTGGGCATCATGAGTTTTTAAAAATGGGTCATCAAGAGGTTTATGGAGACAACCTTGGAAATGCTGTCACAGAGAAAACATTAGTATACTAAGAGAACACAAAACTGATCTGGAATTTTAACCTATGGATTAAAGAGGATGAGGCTTGTGCAGTGACTGAGGGTTTATAAAGGTCTAGAAAAATATATGACCATGCTCTGTGTAAGGAAGGAAAAAGAAATTTGGAGGAGATGCTCATGGCTTTCTCCTCTTTGCAAGAGGACACAACAACGATTTCGCTAAATATTTGAATGGATATGAAACTGGGTATGAAGAAAGGAAGAACAAGGATTATGGACTAACTGACAAGCTTGTTTAAAAGCTCAACAGCATCTGGATGAAAGCTGAAGCAGCAAACACATGACGTGTTATGGACATCCTGGCAAAATTGTTTCTAGAGTGACAAGGACACAGCAGCAGAAGGGTCTACAGCAGGTCTGTATGACCCATGGTTTGCTCACATCCAGCAGAAAAGCCAAAAGAAGCTGAAGAGGAAAGTTTTGGAAATTTGTTTGCAAGCCTACATGACAAAGATCCATTTGAGAATATCCTTTAGAGGATATTCTGAAGTCAAACTAAATACTTGAGGGTATTCTGAAGTCAAACTAAATACTTAAGAATTTCTACTGGCCTTGCAGAAAACAAAGCTTAGATGGAATACAGTTTCAACTCAGTGTAAATACATTCATGTGTTATGAAACTGGTGCAGCTTCTACAGAACAGACAGCAGAGGGGCTGCTTACTGATTAAGTTTCCACCCAGTAGGAGCAAAGAATGAAAAAGAGCCTTAAATATTTAGCTGTCTCATGAAGACTATATGAGTTACCCAGCCCTAAAACAATGTGTCAGCTCACAGATCATTATTGGAGTGCGACCCTGTCTACATCACATGCCTGGTATTTTAACAGGCAGGACCAATACACAGAGAATGATGAGTTGTCATTGCCATCAAGACCAAACACTAAAAGTTAAAAAAATTATATATAAAAAAGTAATTTTTTCCCATTACCTTGGGAAGAGCTGCAAAAAAAACCCACCATTACCTTAAAAATATTTTAAAAAACCCCAATAAAACAGAGGGATTGGACTGGATGATCTTTCGATGTCCCTTCCAATCCCTAATGTTCTGTGATTCTGTGAAAACAACAACTAAAAGAGAGAAAAGAAAGAAATTTCAGACACAGATGAAAAAACATATGAATGCTGCCTCCCAGAGTCCAGCTGCCTGGAAACAACTTTCCGTTTTCTTGTGGCCCACTGATTCAGCAGCCGAGAAAATGATCTCCAAGGGCTGTGAAACATTAACTGTGTTCTCTGTTTCTGCCGAGCATTGCACCAAGGGGTCTCACAGGACCACTCCAGCTGGAGCTGTGCAGACTCACATCTCTCTGTTGCCCAAACAGCACAGCCAGGTACCAGCTTCAAGGTGGAGCTGAATCTGTATTTCTCTTTCATACGCACATGAATACACAATGCCATAAAGGCAAACACATCTACATAACTCTTTGTCCTCCTCAGAAGTCAGGTCTCCAGCCACTCCTCTACCTGGAGCCACCAGGTGGTCGATAAGAGCCTCTTCAGCACCCTGCGGTGGTGTTTGTAGAAAAGCCAAATGCAAAGAGCACGATCCTAATTTTTAGCCAACATTAAGAAAAAACAAACTTAAAATGACCTCTTTTCATGCCTGTTAATGATGCTAATGAAAGCAGGACACAGTCTTTAAATACTTAAATTACTACCAGCATAATACATTACCAGCAAACAAACTGATCTTAATGGTCTCTTCCAACCACAGAGATTCTGTGATACCATGAAACGTGGTTAATGAAACAATATCCTCAGGAGTGGAAGTTACTGGGAGGAATAAACTTGCCCATATTGAAAACGGTAAGAACACACCCGAGAGTCGATATCAATCTGTTTCTGCTCTGCTTTTCAGGCAGTGCCTGGCAGGATTTCTCCTTTCCTCTCATTTTCGCCACGAGAGGGAGGTGCAGCATTGCTCGGGCCACGTTCTCAAATATAAAACACACAAGTGCATCATTATCTTCTAACAACCACTTGAATTAACTTAATTAAACTAAGCAAGACTGAATGCAGGATATGCTATTGAGTACTTAACAAAACAGGCTTTCTTATACAGAATGTTGTCACTGAAAAATAGGCAAATTCAAAGGCAGTAAATCATTACAGGGACAGTAGCATTTTGTTTCCTATGTAACACCACTAGCTGTGTTGGTGTAATTCAGTTTTGTTTCTATGTGAAATTACACTTAATAGAATTTTCACACATTATAAAAGACATTTAATTCTGCCGCAGTGATCTGCCCAACACCAGTCTCACACTTGGATAGAAAAGGAAAGAACCAGGAGAAAGCTCAAACCTCCTGCTACTAAGTTGAGAACAGTTTGAGACAAGCAGAGAAATTGGGCAGCACCTAAGGAGACTTTCAGGTCTTGGTGTGAGCTCAGGTCTACAAAAGGATAACCTAGATCTGTGGACTCCCTTTACCAACTGGTTTTGAGAAAAGGGATTGATCCTAAGAGAGAACAGAGAAACAGCTGTCCAGCACCAGTATTTCTTTGTGTACCAGACACTGCAGCACCAAATGAAGTAGGTGGTGGTAATTAAACCCAGCTCCAAATAAAAAGAGTCATGAACAAGAACCTAAGTGGGCAAACGACTGCTACGAGTTTGTGAAACCTTGAGAAATGTAAGGCTACACAGTGTGTATCTCCAGCACAGGCTGAGCAAGAAATGGACTTGCACCATGCTGAAAGACACATGCAAGGTGTGTTCCACTAAACAGGAACACACCTGGACTCCCAAGCCACAAGCTACCATTCTCCCTACTCTGTGAGAATGATCAAGTATAGAGACACAATGTGAAGATGGCAATAGGTTTAAAATATGACAACAATCTAAATTGCTGTGGGATTCTGTCTATGAGTGAATCTTAAAGGGCTGTCATCTGAGGTGTACTAGGCATTAATCAAAGAAGCTCTACCTACATATTACATCCAGCAGCCATCCATTCCAAGTTCAAATGACAAAGCAACAGCAAACATGCTCTGAAGCCATCTACACAGCTATTCTGTATAAACTGCAAAAAGTTTAGAGAGTGAGTAAAGGCACAGAGAACTGTCAAAAAATTATCCCAACAAAATCCCAAAGAAACACAGCTATTACCAGAAAATTCATTTAAGTGATAGGCTGCTTCCCTCATAGACAGAGGGATAGAGCAATGGAGGCTTTGCCATAAATTAATCTGGGACAAATACAGCAAGATCAATAGAAAAAGTATTTCACTCATTTTACCAATCTTAAAAAAAGTCCATTTAGCAAATGGCCATTTAGTAGATGGACTATTTCTTGTCCTGATTGAAACAAGTACGATACAGTGGCACAAAGAAAATTAACTACAACTATTATGTAATCATGTTGACTGTCATTTCAGGAGACAGGAAAAAGGCAGCAACCTGGCTAACATGGATCTTCATGTACCTGCAAGGTCTTATTATGAGAAAGAACGGAAAGAGAATGCTGCCATCTGCCTAAAATCATTGTAGATAGTTGAGCAGAACTCAAAAGACACTGTGGAGAGGTAAATCATTAAAACCAGCTATGCATGAGTATTCTCAGCTTTGTTCTTTGTAGCCAAGACACTGCTTGCTTTTTGAAGGAAATGTTTCTAATGGTTGCCTGGATCAGCTGGTAAGATTCCACATACAAGCTACTGACGGCATCAAGAGTGAAAAACAGATGATCACTATGATAGCTAAAAAAACCCAGAGCAAAGCAATTTGACTTCTCTGAACACACCCTCCAGGAGAAGGATGACCATCTCCTCATAAGGCTGAGTTTTTTCTAGGCCAGCAGGAAGCAACTGGACTGTGGAACAGCAGTCAAGCAGCAAAACTACAACCAGTGTATGCTGAAGCATGAGACAGAACAAGAACACACTTGTGTGTCTGGTGCGAACAGTCATTACACTGCACTGGCAGAGGAAAAAGGGAATAATATGCATTTATAATCATTTAGGTTAATACCCACAGTTTTGCAGTGTAGCTGAAAGCTGCTATTCAAAAATTGTCTGTTGGGTAGTGAACATTTTAATGAACTTGTTACCAGTCAGGCTGAACTGAAGGCAGAGCTTAAGTTCACTAACAGTTTAATCACTTCACGATTTTAAGGCTTTAAGTTAGTTCTAAGAGGAAATTAAAGCTTGTGTGTCTTTCCTAGCCAAACTCTTCGCTGCTGTAGCACAAAGGCCTTGGCATTTCAGTTGTGTCTCATTTGTTACTGTGTCCCACTTGTTCACACATCTGAAAAATAGGGTCCTGAGGAGGGTGACCTCAGCTTGACCTGCAAAAAAGCCACTTTTGGAAAACAAAGGGCCAAGGAACATGTAGAATCTCAAGCACTGCAGAACAGTCTCAATCCTCTGCCTTTGTGCAACCCCTCTTTGAATATATTTGTGTAGAATTAACACACCAAAGCCCACTCAACCCAAGCACCAAAGCTTCAACCCTACAAAATAGAACTGTAAGACCAACTATGGAAATATAAGCCCTACTTTTGTTTTCCTGGAAAACTTAGTTTTCGCTATTGAACAGCTGTATCTGCATTAACAGTTTCAGTTCAAAACCCTGTATCTTTTCTGATGCTAGGAACCCTGAGATGATACAACATTGGATGGATTCATATACCTGGGTTTACTCTCATATAGATTACTAATCCCTCCCTCCTACAATAGTCTTCTGAGCCAGACACCATAGTACCTGCTTAAATCTGTTTCACAGACTGATCTAGGAATATGCAGCTGGATTTACCTGGATTAAATCCACACATTCAATTAAGTATTAGTTGCATCCCTGAAAGTTGTTAATAGTGTTCAGCTAAGGGAAGCAGACTACAGCCAGGAGTTCTGCAGCTTAGAGTGTTTCATTTTAGAGACATTTGCATTAAAAAGAGACAAGCCAGAAATGAAAAGAGGCTAGAACACTAATCTAAGAGTCAGAGATCTAATTTATATCTAAAACCAACAGGTTGAATAAGACAAATTGCCATTCTGTGCCTTTATATCATCTCTTTAGTCCATGACAAGACCTGTCTCTTGCTGCCTTTGTACACTGCACTGCACAAAGGCCCTAATCTCAGCAGAGAACACTAATCCTCATTATCACACAGTATGCTCTTTAAAAACATAAAGGTGACATCCAAGTTTCTTTTATACTCAGACAAATCATTTCTGTGGAATTAGATTGCATTCATATTGCATTTTAAGTGTGATTGTGTCCCACAGAAAGTCTGGAAACTGACCAGGCTTATCCCATAATCTCCTAAACCAATCCAAGTCTTCAAGGATTTCCTCATGAGGTAACCCCACTGCCAAGTCTCTTTGACTCGGGCATAGATGCCTGCAGCGTCCTCAAAGGTGCACTTCAACATGTGTTGACCCAAAACCAACAAATGCTCCCTCACTAAGCATTTTCCAACCATTGAATATGTATTAAACATTACATAAAGTGGCTGTTACAGTCTCAAGAGCCAAGGGGATTTGCTTAGATCAGAGATGAAACGAATCATTGGAAAACCTTCACTTGGGTTCCTCTTCTATCCTGTAAGACTGTAAACTTAAGTAGTCTGAAGGAAGGCACTGCTAAATGAGAAAGGAATGGCCGAGTTTGAATTGGCATATATACCTGCACACAGATGGAAACCAAATGGCTATTTAAGAAATAGAAGTTTAAAACAAAAAAAAAAAAAAAGAACAGCAACAGAAATGAAAAAAACAAACCCTCTTGTAATAGTAGTTTGCAGACCATGAGTATAAAACAGGTGTTTTCTGGTTATATTTTGCAACCAAAGTACACTTGTTTCAATCTATCACCCATGACAGTCAGTCTATGATTTGCTGTATTCATCTAGTTTTACCTACTCTCCATCATACTTAGACAAAACCTACAATTGCTGATGGAAATCTGTGATTTTTTACTAATAAAGTTGCCTTTTCAGTGTTTATCTTACTGAAAGATGTTGACACAGCTCAATCTTCTGAAAACAGAAACAACAGCATTATCTGACTGAACAGCTGTCACAATGGTTCTATTGTGCTGCAATCCAGGTCTACAGGCACCAAAATAATCAGAATTACAGATGGCAAGAATTGCAGAACCCTTAGAATCAAGTTTCAAGTCACCCAACCAGCTCAAGGTACATGTTAGGATGAGGCAGTAGGAAGTTAATATATCTGACTTCTTTTTAAAATCATGAATCTGTAATTACTTGCTTATTTAGGTGAGGTTTATGGGTTCAAGCCCTGTGTAAAATGTGGATTTATGTTATTATAGAGTTTCTTCCTTTTACTGAAGAGGGAAAAGGTAAAAGTCTGTGTTTAGCCATTCATATTTAAGTAGAAAGAAATAAAAAGCCAATCCAAACCCAACCCACACTCGAAACCCCATCCCCTCAAGTAGTAACACCTTTTACTTATAAAGGAAGGGTCTGTATACTATTTCTTCCAGCAGAGCTTAAAACTAAGAATTTTAAGGCCTCAGATCACATTTATTTGCATTAACAGAGTTTTCAATGGGTTTGGATTCTGTTCCAAAGAAATAAACAGGCACAAGCAGACAGGAAAATAAGGCAAGCCAACAGAAAAACACATTAGTGGTAAGGGTGAGCCTACTTGATGTTCTGAGAAGCCATCTGCACACCTGCTTTATTTCAAAATACTAATACAATTACACTGCAAGCTACATTTGTGTGCAAGAGGCAGCACTTCATTTGAACTAAACTTATTCAGCTTCTTTCAAGATAAAATAGTACAATTAGGCACACACACACACACAAAAAAAATCACAATAAATGCATTAGTAAACCATAAGGACTTCAACTACTGGAAAGGATTTGTGGAGAGATTGATGCTCCATCTTTAAAATGATTAGCAAGTCATACACTTCTGAAGTCTCATTCACTGTCCATGCCCAAAATATTTTTTTAGGTGAGGACAAACCTTCCACTCATTTCTTAAATTTTGAAATGGCAAACATGTCCTACAGGCAAAACGAGACCAAGCTCAGGAACCAGCCACTGAGAGGCCACATGGGCAAAATTTTCATTATTCAACAGGGAAGGCAACAAGTGAGGACAGTCATGTGGACATAGCTTGGAATTACCAAGAGCAGATTGTATTGAGTGACCTGACTGCATCCTGTGTGAGATGACTGTGGACTAGACGAAAGCAGAACTTACTGTATATTTTCGCATTAGCAAGGTTTTGGAAAGTCTCCCATATAATCCTGACAGAGAAATCGGCAAAATGTGCACAAGTTGGTTTCCCATTGGGCTGTTCTACCCGAATCAGAACCTCCATACTCAGAGCCTGAAGATATTAGCCAGATAAACTACGAAAAATTACTGATTTCCAGAAATTAGCTGAGAAAGGCTGATGCCTAACAGAATAATAAAGTGAATAAACAAAGCAACAAGTCTTTGCAAATGTTCTTCAAAAGACATTCATCTGAATACTGGAGAAAAAGGCATTTAAGCAAAAATTTTAAAGTCAGAAATGGCTGTTTGAAAGATTTTTTTATAAAAATTTTTAAAAAAACCAAAACCACAGAAAGCAAAAATCTCAAATACAGTCACCAGATTAATTCTAACTGGAGAGGATCCTACCATCTTTCAAGATTACCACTTTCTCTATTTAAGCAAATATTAAAACAATGCAATGGTTACCAATATGATGGTAGCCAAAGAGCTTTAGAAGTAGACAAATTTCAGATACTTCATACGAGTCGTGTACTGCAGCCTATAAATCTGGAATAATTACAATACAGCAGCGTTCCTATAATACACGAGAACTTCTACATCTGCTGCAGACTTCTCAGATAAGAAAATCCTGTTTACTACCTGCATGAATGAACTTCAAATGATTCACTCTGTTTTCCCTTTCTGAAAAGTAAAAGCACAATTCCTTGGAAAACAAATTCTATAACACTGAGCAGCAGTCTTCACATCCCTTTCAGGGCACAATGGTACAATTGCTTGTATTTCTCTGCCTTGAAAACATCTGAGCTCTCATAATTACAACGAGAGAAAACCCTGGAAGAGCCCACCGTTGGCTGCCAAAACAAAGGCACACAGGCTGTAAAAATTGTAGTTGTTCCTGTTGTAATCATTGTCTATTCTATAGCTTGACCTATGGACTACACCACCAAGGCCATTGCCCAACACAAAGCGTCACATAACTCAAACATTCTATTTTCAGTGTGATTTCAGGGTTTTAAAAAAAAATGCATACTCAGAAGTTAGGAGTTAAAACAAATGAAAAACTGAGCATCATGAAAGAAGTCATGAAATGAAACCATAGAAAAAAAAGGGGGAAAACCCAATGGCCTTGGTTTGGGTAGGTAAATCCAGCCCCGACGTAAAAAGGGAAACAGCTGTGCAATACAGGAGCTTCTTACAAAATTGGATATGAAGATATTTAAAGCCAAACAGACTGAAGAAAATATATTTTTTACATATTGTAATTTCCAGCAGTCTGAGGCTTCAGCTGTCATATGGTTGCAGAAACATATTGATTCAGGCTGATGTGCATTAAGACCATATATCACCCACCCAGTGAATACAGGCTGGCACATTCTAGCTCCCCACAGCTGGAGTCTGATGCAACTAAGCCATGACAATAGGGCTCAGAGAGAACAATACCCCATAAAATGAGATAAAATAATGCACAAAGGTTCAGGTGCTATCTGCCTGCCACATGCCCAATAGGGAACTGAAAGAAAAGTCTGCAGGGACAACTGCTTATGTTGACAAAGGAAATTGCTTTCTTCAAAAGGGTAATGTTTTGAAAAACACTTCAGTGACTTGGCTTCGTGCTAGACTCAAAGTAGTTGTTCTTATTCAAACAGTAAATCACACTCTTGTAAGGGCCTGAAATAGCATTTGGTGTATCAATATTTTCAGAAGCCCATGGCATCCCATATAAGCACTAATCAGTCTTCTTGGTATAAGCCACATTCTATAACCAAATCACCCAAAAAGTTACTTTCACCTTGCAAATAATTCCAAAACTCTTCAGCTTTCATTCATAGTGTTTTTTGGTTGGTTGGTTTCAAGATGGGCATCCTCAGAGCCACACCATCAGCTGTGACAAACTAGGGCTATGCAACCTTTATGTGTTTCAGGACTTAATTAAAAGATGACTGTGAAGCCATATCTGAATAATATGAAGGACAGGCTCACTCTCCAACCAGGATTTAGCATTATGGATCCTGTTGAAATCTTAGGAAAACTATATTTGCATAAGGCAAAGACCACAAAGTTATTAGAGTTCAGTATTAGAGTTTCCAGGACTAAACACATTGCTGCAGGTCATAGTTCTTTAACAAGAAGGAAAAACTTACTGAATATACTGATTTAGCGGAAGAATGGAAAGTGTTATCATCTTTTCAGACAACTCATTGGCTTGAAAACTTTGAAGCCAGTTTTCCCCCCCCTCCAAGGTAATAGTAAATGAGCAGCACAGGGTTACAAACGCACTTCAGCTTCTCTTTACAGAGAAAGAAAATCCCCACCAAGCATATTGTTTAGGCTCTTAAGTGTTCAGAACTTCAACTTATTCCATTTAGAACTAATTTACGTTGGCTGTGCTACAACTGCCCATGAAGGGGCTAAACAGACCAACTGCCAGAAGTCTGCGCGAAAGATGCTGTTTCAGAATTTCTCTACATTCTCTAACCATTTGGGTGGTTTTTTTCCTTAGTGTTCCAGGAACACAAGTCCAACTAGGTACTCTTGAGTCTTGTCCAATAAACAACAATAGGGAAACGGCAGAACCTAGATAACTGTCTCCATCTTTACTGTGGCAACCAGTACATCATACAGAGTCTCCTAACTCACTTTTCACCCAATTCATTTTTCACAAGATTTAACAGGTTTTTTTTGAAACAATTTATGATGGACTTGACTGGTAGGGAACTGGATTCCTGTAATGTTTTGCATGTTTATACAGACCTTACAGATTCATATATCGCATCTGTTCCATCAGGATGCCTTCTCTCCTTTTTTACCGGACAAAATTTTCCCTTGTGCTAACTGCAAAGCATTCTCGATTTATCCAGCAACTAGATACTTAAAAGCTCAAAACATTGAGGAGTCTAAGACAGATTTTTTTTTTCCTCTGACTGCTTGCCAGGATACATTTAACTTGCTTTTTTGCCCCAAGCCCATGACAGCTGAGCTCATCCACAGCCTTATCTCAAGTTCATACACAACTTAAATCCACAGTAACTGGAACAAGAACAAACAAAAGCACCCAAACTGCATTGAGGAAGTCAAGCTCAAGCCATTGTTGCTTTTAAGGCCATTCCCCTAAGAAAGTAGGTGGACCGCGGTTTGTTCAGCACATAAAATGTAAAAACCCCACTCAAATTCCTCCTGTCTAGAAAGGATCAGTCACAGGGCTTAAGCCCTGTGGGCAGCTGCACAATTTCTCCGACAAACCTTTCTAAATGCTCCTTTACTGCAGTTAATGACAGCATTGTGGAAGTTAACCTGCTCACAATCAGTGTCTCAGCACTCCCCCATGTTTAATTCTGCTCCAAACAATTTAAAGTGCCTTGGGGGAAATCCAGCCTATTTTACATATTGGAATGGTCATGATTCTCTGAATCACTGTTTGTTTTATTAGTAGAAATTCTCAAATGCATTAGAGATTTTTATTCTATTAAACATTGACAGTAAGCAGCACAATACAAATAGCAACTGAAACCACACTAGAATGACGGACATCTATGAGCTGCAGCAACTATAGAAATTGGAAAACAAGCTGCTGATTATGTTGAGATAATGCAGTCAGAAACGGAACTTACAAGTTTAAATTCTCGCTTTTAACTAGAAAAATTAGTAAAATGCACAACTATACTCACCTCCGAGTACTGGACATAGAGAAGAGGGTTTACAGGCTGTGCAGCAGTGGAAGAAATGGAAAATTTGGCTCTGTCTTCAGAGTACTGCTAAAAATAACCTACTAATATTTCTCTGTGCAGGGCTAGACATTATCCATGAAGTTGAATTACACAACGCATTGATCAAAACTAAAGAAGCCAAATCCATTTCCCCACACCAGCAGGTTCCCAAATATGAAACCATTCCTGGAGGACTGTTCTCCATGGAAATGATCCATGATGGAACAGCTTTTGAAGAGCTGCAGCCTGCAGGGTTGACCCACATTGGAAAGTTAAGCCTGGAAAGCAATGGGGAGGGGGAGAGGTCTTGTCCTTGGTTTCTCACTATCCTATTATTAATTGGCAATAGACAAAATTACTTTTCCCCAAGTTCAGTCTGTCTTGCCCATGACAGAAATAGATGAGCCATTTCCCTGTCTTTAGCCAGAACGACAAGAAATTTTATTTTGTTTTCCCCCCATCTTGCTGAGGGGAGCGAAGGAGTGGCTGGTGGGCAGCTGGCAGACTCCTGAGGTTAACCCACCACAACTAGAAAGACAAAGATTAACTGTCAGGTATCATACTTTCACTCCTTTGCAATACAGAATTACTTTCATGTGTGGTGACTACCAAAATACATTGTTCTTTCCCCTCCAAATGTTAAGCCTTCAAACTGCCTATATAATTTTTGAAAGAAACCATTTTACATTTTGTACCCTAAGATACTATTCAGCGTTTTCCCCAACAGTGACCCAAGGGCTGGAGCACCTTTGCTATGAGGATAGGCTGAGTGAGCTGGGGTTGTTCAGCCTATAAAAGACTCCAGGGGGACATTATAGCTGCCATCCAGTACCTCAAGGGAACCTACAGGAAGGCTGTAGAGGGGCTTTTCTCAAGGGTAGCTAGTGATGAGACAAAGGAAAATGTTTTTAAACTGAAGGAGACTAAGTTTAGACTAGGTCTTATAAGTTCTTCAGTACAAGGGTGGAGAAGAAACTCTGGTGTCGATTGCCCAGAGAGACTGTTAACGCCTCTTTTCCTGGAGGTGTTCAAGGCCAGGCTACATGAGGCCTTGACATCCAAGTGTTGTTGAGAGCTATCCTTGCTCATGGCAGGGAAGGGAGTAAATAATCTCTAAAGTCCTTTCCAACTTAAACCATTGTGTGATTCTTTTTTTCATTTCTCTGAATATTTATTTTCCCTAATAATGTTTTTCTACAAAACATTACTAAAGGCACCTTTGAGGAAGGCAGCATTTCAACAGAAGTACTGCTCCACACACAGTCTGTCAGAGCAAAGCAAACTGCATCCTACTGCTTCAGGAAGGACCGCGCTCAACCCATGCTAGTGCTGGCTGCAGGCAGGCAATTCCAAATGTCAGCATCCAAGTCCCTCTACTTAGTGGAGTTTATTCCTTTGACTTTTAATGATAAAAATCTGAACATTGATATGTATTTCCAGGACCAGACAGGTATGTGAAATAATCTGCAACCACATCTTCAAAAAGCTCCATGCTCTTTAGAGCCCTCTACGCTGTCAAAGTTGTGGGCTCTGTCCCACAACAAATTCAGCTTGACTGGAGTTCTACTCCTTTTAGTTGCTTTTATGCCAACTTATAACCACTTAATTTGTGTGTGATGGGTTACAGCTATGCACACAGTACTTTCTGCCATATTTAGGATGTTCAGTTGTGAAGCCTATAAGTCTGTCCTCCAACTTCTAACATCTGTGCTAGGAACAGAAATGCAATTTTGAAAGAAAATCCAACAAAACAAAAGCATCTGCCTAAGAGAACTACTAGTGTTTGAACAGTAAATGTGAAGTGGCAGAACCGGACTTGGGATTTCAACTGTATGTAAGTCACCTGTCATAACGTCCTTATAAAAATTATATTTTATTTGACTTGGTCATGAGGCTCTGAGAATTATCACATGCTTGTCAATGAAACTGCTCTGACAGCAGCTTAAGATCTTTTAACATAATTCAGTAATTAAATTTAGAAGTTACTAGAGAAATACTATTTCCACATCTTTGGGAGGGAATACCTGTAATTGTCATTAAAAATAATCTATGCTTGAAGTACATCTTTTGCAGGTTTAAAAAAACAATGTTCTGTATGTGACTTTAGATTATTTAAAAATAAAGTTCTGTAGAATTCTTTGCTGAAGACGCAAGAAAAGTACTTGCAGCTGCAAATTAAACCAGACATAGGTAACTCCCATCAGCTGAAGGTTATGTTCTTCTGCTCCTTCTCCTCATCCATACCTCCTCTTCCTCTTAACCAAGTCATATTTCATTTAGAAAGGCAACACCAGATAAAGACATCAAAAAACCCCAACTCTGTGAAAGAGGCTTCCACACACAGTTTTCACTCCAACACTGAGTAGCAGACAAAACAATGCACAAAAGGTATGAGGAACCAACTTAAGTAGATACACAGAATCTGAGCAATCTCAGCTGGAATTTCAGCCAACATCACTGTTGTTACATCTGCAACAGAGTTCCTCACACCTTCAGTAATTTCCTCCATTAACCCTATGACTCTGACACACTAGCTGCAGCACACATTGAAATACAGCACCTGAGTGCACAAAATAAAATGGGGGAGATGTGAACACATTTCTGTGGTATAAATTATGTAACTGTCACTTAGAAAGAGATAACTCCTATAAACAGTCAGCCAAGGAGATGACACTCTATCGTAAGAGCCATCTGAACAACCAATTAGCAAGACACCACCAATACACTCCTCTATGGCCAGTCAATAATTAAGTATTGAGTAATTTAAAAGAAACTGTATCATATTGGTGCATTTGAACTTGTTCTGTGCTTTTAGGAGAGACAAGGGTTGAACAGTCAACTTCTTTACCACACTCTTCAAATTGTTTCCAAAAAACTCAACCAAAACCCAAAGCAAGAGCCACAATGCCTAAACCCACAACTCCATCAGCAGTGTTTTGAAATCTAGATGTAAGCTGGTTTGTATTTGAGATTTTTAATATAAAGAGAGTGTTTAAAATTGGCTTTGATCTTTTTTGTCCCTCAAACTATATATGAATTAATATAGAGGTGCCACACATGACTTAGTCACTTCAATGAAAGGCAACATAACATCTCCATATTCTACAAGGATAACTGGTCGTAGCATAACACATAATAAATAGTTTCAACAAAGCAAAACCCAGCGGCCTAAAGAATATATATGAAACTCCAAACCCTGTCCACGCACATCTTGCTTTACACTCACTCTATAACCTTCTTTATGTACATGCCACAAAGTTGCGTCAAACTTATGAGGACATTTTAAAAGTCAGTGCCTTCATGAATGCTCACTCTTGGTATTCTTAACCAGTTGATATCAAGGAATATGACTAACTCGGAGATGCAATTGTTCGTATCCTCAACCTACCTCGTGAAGTTTGCTTACCTTCACTGTTCATTACTGGCCATATGTATCAATGATTGTAACATTCAAAAGAATTCATTTGAGATGCATCATTTAGTCTTTTGGAGGAGAAGAGTGGAATGTAAGAAATAACTTATTTGGCAAGTAAGCCCTCAAGCCCTTTAAAGGTTTAATCAGATAATAGAAAATAACCTTGCTCCAAAACTATATAAGCAAAAAATCCATTACAGAAATCAATATATTTATATACAATCTACTTACATTTAATATGTAATTAACAGACTTCATTTACATTAATCCAGAGGAGAGTTCCAACAGTCATGAGTGATGCAGTTATTAAAAATACAAGTATTTCCACATATGCACTGTTAGCATATCTAATGTACTGCAGGGTGCTCTCAAGAAATGCCAATGAAATAAATACTTCATGGCAAGCAAGAAACATCCACGTTCTGATTCTTTTTTCCTTTACACATTCAGACAGGCTCTCAGAATAAAAATAACTGGATCAAATGAGAGGAAACCCCCCCAGAAGATGCATTTGTACCAGACTGAGCCCAGAAACAGCTTTTCACACCAGTGCTCAGGGCTATTGGAGGTAAGTATTGTGACAAAGTATTGACTTCATAAAAAGACCCAACAAATGCAAGAGAACCACCACAAAATAAAACCTAAAATAAAGGGCTTGCACTTGCAATCTTCAAGCAAGTTACTGCCTGTTTTCCCTGTCTGTGCTAATATTGTGGTTTCATTTAAAATGCAAACTATGTTAAGATTCAGTTACAATAAGAGCAACTAGGTATCAAACTCGACAGATTATCCCTACCTCAATTAATAACCACTCATTTGATATCATGTAAGCACCTGTGGCAAACCCCTGATTTGTGCTCACATTTATGTGTTTCAGCTGCACTGAGATAAGGCACTGACCTTTCTTCTTGATTCACAATGGGAGAATACTCTGCTTACAAGCTAACTCCTGTGAAACCTTGTTATTGGTGTGAAGAACCACAGAAACGTGTCAGAAGGCAGATAAGATTCAGTATGTTTGTCTACATTTGAAATGGGATATTTCCAATACCAAATTGGTTCCTGTCATTCCCCCACAAGTGTAAACAGTGCAAGTTTAAGATTTCACTAACAAGGATAAAGTACCCTGCAGATTTGTGGTAAGGGAGGGAAATACTTCATTAAAAAAAAAAAACCAACTAGTTAAAGTTTCATCTTTAAAGGACCCTCCTACTCCATCTAGAATTGCCATGGAATAGAGGCAATTCATTCCTTTGATGAGATGGTTTTTATCCAAGTTGGCTTCAGGTGGCTGCACTACAAGAACACAAGAGTGTTTCTGTGCTTCTCAGAATCATTGTGACTATGGTTGTGAATTTCTCACCGACATAAGGAACGGCAGACTGTTGCACGATGCAAACCCATACACATCCTTCTACATCTCTGTAAATACAACTACTTTCCTAGTTTAACAATGGGTTTAACCTAATAAGCTATTCAGGAAACTCTTACACCATCTGCAGGTCATCTGAACCCATTTCCTTGCTGTTAGAAGTAACATGAAAAATGCTTTCAGACATCATCTGAGACAGGAGCACTTGGAAGCACCTTACATTCTCATAAAATATTCACCAGAGCTATCTACATTCTATTGTGGTCTCAAACACGCTTAACTAAGTCATGTACTACTGCTGCAGGAATAGATGTGTTGAAGGAAATCTCCTCTACCCCACACAGATTGAATATTTTCGAAGTTCCATGCATCAAGAAGAAAAGAAAATGGGAGGAGGGAATTCACAGCTAGAATTATAAAAAGCTTTTTTTTCTTGTAGCAATTCTAAAACTGTGTTATAATCACAGTGCGATAAATGCTCTAACCTCCATCTGCACCATCCCAATCTTTCTCCTCCCACATCAGTACTGGATTTGCAGGAACAGAGAAGTGAATAAGTGGATAACGTTACAAAATATTTACAGTTTGGAACAGGAGAAAATATTTAGTGTGGAAACAGTACTGACATCCTATTTACCCCAGATATACTCAGTCTGAGACCTCCAGGTAGATCTTTTCTCTACAATTTGGTTAATGCCACTTCAAATTACTGAAGCAACAATTTTCTTCTGGCGTCCAGGCTGGTAGAGAGGTAACCTAACAAGGGACATAGGCAGAGGTCTAAAGAGAAGAAAAGGGGGTAAACAGAAGCCAGCTTACGTGCTCCAGTTTGTCTTTCCTCCTCAGCCAGACACTGGCACTGTAGTCCTGCTGCTTGACGGTGCTGTAGAAGTTCGCACCTACTCTGGTGAGGCTGGGAGAAGGTTCCCTGGGTCTGCTCTTCAGCCTCAGCTGCTCGAAGCCCTCATGGGGGGATGAGGAGAGCCAGTCATGCCTGACTTCCATCTTGACATGACAAGGCAAAGTCCAAGGGGGAAAAAAAAAATAAATCAGAAAGAATCAAGAAATTAAGAGGCACCAGAGGAAGTGGGTCCAAAAAAGGAAGAAAAAAAGCACAGGATGGGGGAAGAAGAAAGAAGAAAAGCAAAAACAGCCCAGAAAAAAGGAAGCGAAGAGGGAGGAGAGGAGAAATGACACGGTGGGAGGAGTGCAGAGAGAAGGGAAAGGCTGCAGGTACGAAGGAAGAGCGGTCGGAGCCAGACGAAAGTGCACCCAGCACGGAAAATGCTCCAAGATGCCGCCCGCGAGCTGCAGCCCGGCCCCGGCGCGGCGGGGAGATCCTCTGCTCTGCCTGGGATGGAGATGCGGGGGGCTACGAGGGGAGCCGCTGCCTGCATGCAGGTTGGCGCAGTGGAGGGGCCACCGCCCCCCGCCCGCCCCCGCCGAGGGATGGAACCGGCTCCTCCCCTGCTTCCCCGCCACGGCAGAGCGGGGGAACCCGGTCTCCCCATCTAAGAAAGGGGCTGCTGCTGCCTCCGCCTCCTCCACCTTCTCCTCCCTCCCCACATCACTGGGGCTGTTCATCCTCACCTTCCTGGCTGCCTTTGTCCGGCATCCCCAGCCCAGCGCTGCCCCTCGGCCGCGGACCCCGCCCGCAGCCATCATTCACCTCCCGCCCCGGCTCAGGCAGCTCCAGCCCTCAGGAATCACCTCGACTCCTCGGTCTCGTTTCCACAGCGTCGCTGGACTGTCCGCATCCGGACATACCCGACACCTAGCAGCTGTGTTTGTACACTAAAAGGAAGGTTTGAGGTGGTTTCTAGCCATCGCTTCCAGCAGAAGTTGGTGTGTGTGTTGCTATTTGGCTCAAAGTTGTTTCAGCAGAAAAAAAAAATAAGTACTTTCCTTTTTCACACCCTGAAAAGCCACCCTGCTAGTTGCCCACACGCTCTTCCAAGCTATGTTGGGCTCGGAAGAGAAAACTTTCTTACATGGCACTGATAAATAATTCTGAGGTTCTGGTGGGTACTTTCCAGCAGACAGTTTGTAGTTTGCTAGATCTGAAGGAATGTAGCTGTTCAGAGAAAAGGATATCCGATAGTTTACACCAGCATCTGGTTTACTTTAACAGTAAAACTGTTCATTCAGATGAGCTGGTAAGAACGTTGTAGAACAACTCTCTGGCAGCAACTTCATTGTACAATGGTTGGAGCTGGACAGGACCTCTGGAGATCATCTAGTCCAGCCTCATGGTGTGAAGTAAGCTAAACTTCCATCTGATTGAAAGGCAGACTTAAAGTACCTGACAATTGGGCAAAATATGATTCAAAAAAAAAAGAGACTGATGTTGAAGTTTCAAAATTCTAAGGATAAAGACAAACTCACTCCACACCTCATAACCAACATTGGTTATTAATAGGTAATGCTGCTGCCTTCTGGAAAAACAAGCTGAAGAGCAGCAGAGGTTTGGTGAGAACATGAAATGCAGCATTTTCCTCTAAAACTAGAAAAACCACATACTAATACCTACTTACCACAACAGCAACAAAAAGTGTAGCAAGCTAACAACAAACAGAGCGATCAACATTACATGCAAATAATTTGTACTCACCAGAATAAATAAAGGACTTGCAGCTTTCTAATAACTTCCTCTCCAATTTCTTCAGTTAGTAAACCCAGACATTTCCAAGATTGTCAATACACCCTCACAACACCTACAGCAAAAACAGGGACCACATGACTCTTCTGCACACCAAAGCTTACTGTGCAGTGTATTAGAGCTGCAGCACTTTTAAGCTCACACAGAATTAGTTAATTAAAAACCAGGTGAACTCAGACACCCTTGATGAATTGTATGTGCTCAAAGAGGTACCTACTACCAAAGGGCTGGAGCACCTGCAAAAATTAATTAAAAAAATAAAATTTTAAAAGCTTCTGAATTTCTTCAGATGCTCTTAGAAGAATTTCTGTGTGTGAAAATCTGGTTTGTGGTGATTTATGAAGTTTAACATTGTTTCTACAGCAGTATATTAAGCACTTCAACCTTGTTCTTATTCCTTCAGGCCTTCCTGTTTATTCAGCTTGCAAATATGGAAATAATACAAGTTTTTAGTAGGACTCTGCAGTTACCACCTGCTTTCCTTCTCATCTCTTAATGCTGTGATAGACTAGAATCTGTATTTCAGCACAATATCTTGTCCAATTTCCCCATGCACATTGTGTTTGGATTTTTTTTCCAAGCCATTCATTTAATTTGATTAGACTAGATAATCTTTCGAGGTCCCTTCCGATCCCTACAGTTCTGTGAGTCTGTGAAAAGAGTTAAAGAGCTGTTCCCCAGATTCTATCTTCCAGTTTATATTTCACCTACACAAAAAACCCCACCAAGTTTGTTCAAACTCAATCATGAGCATGCCAAACAGTTTAATTCAAAGATAATTCAACTCATTAAAATTCCATTAGCGTTGCAGCAGGTCAGCAATTCCAAGTGGCTACAGGAGCTGGATCAAAGTGCTGGCTTTAATAAAATTCTTCCATAAAATTATCAGAATTACCCAAACACCTGCTCCTGCCAAGCCTTTGCTTCCATGGGCCAGGACTACAGCAACAAGGATGCCTGAAACAACGAACTTCATACTTATATCATTAGCAATAGATGCAAGTCATGCTCATCATAACATGATTTTACTTTACCATTGCTCATGCTACAGTTTTCTCTAATTCACTGCCCACCTTAAGATCAAGACTTAGAGAAGCTCCTTCTGCACATCTTTCCATTTTCTAGACCAATGGGATGAAGGCTTTAAGGGGACAGAGCAAACTCAGGCCAGCATGAAGAAAATAATCAGGATGTAAGTGGAAACATGTAAGTAAGGACTGTAATATTCTATTTTTTTAAGAGAGCTTATTTTGTTTCCAAAAAAAACTCATCCAGACAAGTTTTAGATGAGCTGCTCCCCGAGTTCCAGCTTTCTGAATGTTTTTAATTTAATTTAGTTATTAAATTAAATGTTCTAACAACACAGCATATACACAAGAACACAAGACTTTCTATCAACAAATGGCATGTATCTAGAAATACAAAAAAAACCAGCAAAATACTATTACAGCTGGAGAGCTAACACATGCACATACCTGTACCAGATTTCCAACCTCTCTACAAAGCACCAGTTTATGCTGCAGAGCCTTGGCTGCACAAAGCCCTGGCTCAGTTTTTGGAATTCACTACACCTGACTCAACTAACAGGTGGCAATTGCCTGCAGGCTCCAGCTAGTGTCCAGTCAGAGGCTGTGACTGGCACCAGCTCCAACCAGCACTGTCACCTTCTTACCCAGCTCAGCTCAACTTGCAATCTCATGTAGGAATTACCACCAAGACCCAGAATCATAGAATCAGTTTGGTTGGAAAAGAACTTTAAGATAATCAAGTCCAACCCAGCACTACCAGGTCACCACTAAGCCATGTCCCTAAGCACCCAGTCCACACACTGTTCACACTGTTTAAAACCCTCCAGGGACAGTGGCCACACGCTGGGTAGCCTGTTCCAATGTTTGATAGCTCTTTCAGTGAAGAAATTCGTCCTAACACACAGCATAAACCTCCCCTCTCTTCTGTGTCTCTTGCCTCAAATTTGAACCCCAATGCTTTATTCTTTGCATAATTGGTGATTTAAAAAACACAACCCACTGAAACCACACACAGAAAAGAAACACCTGTCAGGATCATTGCTCTTGAGGCATCTACCCCATCAGAATTGTTTGAAGTCAGCCATGTGTTTCCAAATACTCAGTGCAGGACTGACAGACAAATAGGATAATTATGTAGGCTTTGTTTCCTTTAGAAACCCAATGAAAATATCTTCCCTTTGAAATAAAATGTTATCCTGTAAATTCCACCAAAATCCCCAAAATTATTTAATCCAGAACTATTTAATCTAGAATTTATCTCCTACAGCATCTTTTCCACCTCCATATAATATAAAAGGGAGCTAATCTGGCCCCTTAGGTCCATCATATGCCAAATCCCATTCCATACTGGGATGCTCTCACTTTTATCAAGGATTGTGACAGAATACGTATCTTTCATCTTAAATCCAATCCTGCTTTCTCTCTTTTATCTCTCTCTCCATACACATCCACACACTGCCAAAGGACACTTTCAGTTCTGAGCCTCAATAATCTTGGCCATACAAGATTTCATCCTTCATCTTAAAATAGCGTTCATTAGTGGCATGTACTAATGGGGCCAAATTCTGTCCTCCATTACACCGCTGTGTCCTCACTGGAGTCATGAGACAAAATTGTACAATGCAGGTGTAACCAGGGGGCAAAATTTGACCTACATTTCATTAAAATAAATCTGCAGTAGGCAATGCCTGCCCACCTGAGACCCTTCACCGGTTTGGGGTGGGATTTTTTTTGATCTTTACTGGATAAAGCCACGTCTATCTCAGCTTGGTTTCTTCATGCTGAATTTATCTGGTCGGTGCAGCTAAGCATAACAGGCAGACTGTTGACAAGATCTCAGCTCTCAAGTACTCTTGCTCTGAAGTGAGGAGGTAAAATTGTTCCAAAGCAGTGATAGTCAGCAGAGGAAAATAGTGGTTTTTTCCCCAATGGACTGTAACTGAAAGCACAGCAGGTGAGGGATCTGTACCAGTGTCTGTACTTACTCAGGAAATTTTAAGTAAAAATATAATTAGATCAGGATGTGCCCAAAGAAGTCTTCTTACATAGATAATCTTACACAGGTAGGGCTGATTTAAAACAGTCTGCACTGAAGTGTTTCTAAGCAGACATCAGACTTCCCTGTGTGACCAGAAAGACTTTTTGAGGTGACACCACCTAAAAGAAAATTAAATAAGACCCATGAGACAATATGACGTGAGTTCTTTAACTTCATCCTTATCTTCGCACACTGGTTCAACTGATCTAACAGCATGTAAGATTGATTGTCTTTCGATCAGACCAGTTATGAGTGCAGAATGGGAGGACAATGTTCACACACAATGCGGGAGAGAAGAGCCAGCTGCAGCAGCCTGGATTTAGAGTGGTCTGACTTACAGCGAACCATGTCCTGACAAATGTGTGTAACTTACATAAACCTTGACTGTCTTACAGGGATTACATACATGATTAACATTTCAGGATAAGCTTTCAGTAGTGACTAGCATACATTATAGCATAGGTGCTATGTAAATAAATTACAGACACTCACATTCAGTTGTGCTGTAAGAGAGATTTTGGGAATCTCTGCAAGGTTGTGCACTGATCTACCCTACATAACACACTCTGCATCTCCAGTTCTCCATCAAAACAGGAAAGACAGATAGGAAAAAGAAATGAAGTCCTGTTATTCCAATTTAGAGAATATGACTTGAAATGAATGTAAGTGACATGCCAAAAGCCCTTAGGTAGCCTACAACACACCTGAAGTCTAAGATCCTCTGGCATTCATTTTGGAGATGCACCATGCTTTTGTGTTCATCGTTACAGACTACAGGCGGAATTTCGATCCACTGATTATGTAGTAAAAGGATTTGACAATGTTTCCCTACTAGAGCTTTACTACCACAGCAATGAGGGGACTGAAAATACTGTAGAGATCGAGTCAAACTGGTAGGCCTTTGACTGGACTTGACAATGTTCATTAGATCATTTTGACAATTGCATTACAGACTTCCTTAGACTCTTGATTAGAGCCCCGATGCTATTTCACAAAGAAGTCTGAAAACAAAGTAAAAGAGAAGCAGCAGTAGGGTAAAGAAAAACAAGAATCCAGAATGTGTCTAGTGTTATTTGGAAGGAGGGGAAAAGGTGGAAAGGAATAACTATTGACGTCAAATGCTAACAGGAAAAAACACCCTATAATAAGGAGGTGATAAAATACAGCCAATATGGGATGCTTTGTGAGCCAGAACAATACAGTTTCATCTACCTCAACAATCTGAAAAATTCAAAACTAAAGCACATTCCTAGCAAAAAAGATCTCCTGTTCGAGGGCTGGGGCGCTTTTACCAAGATAAACATCTCAAAGAAAGGGGAAAGTGCAAATATCAAAGCTCAGTGTTAGGTTTGCATTGGTGTAGGTCAACTCAGCTTGCTCAGCTGTGTTGCTTGCTAGAGCAGGGGCCAAGAGTCAAAGCTGCCAACATTCTGTCTGTGACAGACTGTTTTCCACCCAAAGCAGCAGCAGTTGCTTTCAATATTAAATGTGTGTCACATTTCAGAAAAATGGGAAGAAATTAATGATGTTGTCAAATTAAATATGTTTTGCAATACATGTATTTCTATTGCGTTTAACATATTCAGAAGGGGACATGCTCGAGCTGGCCAGAAAAGTGGTTGTTTTATATTTCATTTTATCATAGAATCACAGAAACACTCTGATTGGAAAAGACCCCTGGGATCATTCATCGAGTCCAACCATCCACCCTACCTAACAAGTTCACCTCATCCAAACAATCTTTAAACACATCCAGGAATGGATACACACACTTAGCTGATGAGCAGATGTGTTGAAGCTATGTGACCAATGCTCTGCTGAATCACTGATGGCGGCAGTCAGAAGGACTGTGAATCTGTGAGCTCCTTCCTACCACTAAGACTTCATTATGTAGATAATATTTCTAGCTGTGATAGTCCTGAGCAAGGGTAAGCAAGATTGATGAAGTAGTAAACAGTATTTAGTAGGTACACAGGGTTATTTTTGTTTGTATTCCAGTACAGTTGCATTCTATTCCCTTCTCTAAAATATTCAATTATCCTTGTGTAATCAAAATGTGCTACTATAGGTATGTTCAGCATACAGAAAACTAAAAGCTGAAAAACCTCCAATGATTACATGAATGTTCAAACCCTTCAATCAAGTTTATCAGAGCTCTAGAATTTATAAAATTCACACACAGGTTCTTGAAATGTTGAAAAAAAAGGGCTAAATTTTATATTGACAGAAGTGCATAATAGCAATTAAGTTATCCCAGTTTTACACTTAGGCAGCTAAAATCTCTCCAAAGTGCAGGGTAAAGCACTAGGGGTCAGGCTCTTCTCCCAGGCAACTAGTGATAGAACAAGAGGGCAGGGCCTGAAGCTATGACAAGGAAGGGTTAGGTTGGATGTTAGGAAGCATTTACTCACAGAGAGGGTGATCAGACATTGTAATGGACTACCCATGGAGATGGTGGAGTCACCATCCCTGAAGGTGTTTAAGAAAAGACTGGGTGTGGCACATGTGGTGATGTTAGGTCATAGGCTGGACTTCATGATCTGAGAGGTTTCTTCCAGATTCAATAATTCTGTGAGACTGTGATTCTGAGCACACAAGCAACACCAATGCAGCAATTAAACATTATGGGCTCCAGTGAAACTGCCAGACAATTATTAAAGTCTAGAAGCATAGTGCAGGGAAGAGATTATAGTGATCTAGTGATCTATGTCTTCCCCACCAAAGACACTTGACAATTGCTTTAGCTTCCCTTTAAATTAGAGTTTTATGGTCTTCCCTTAGTGGAAGGAGATCACACTTTCTCAGTGGCCTTTGGCGGTGCTTTATCCTTTATTAGTACCTAGACTGAATGTGCTTTGTTATGAATTATTAATTTTTTAGGACGTGTGTAACAGTGACTGCAAATAACCGGTCATTGTCCTTTTTCTAATAGTCTTTCATGTCAGAAGAATGGTTGCATGTGTCCTTGTCACTGTCTTCAGTTATCGCTTTTATTTCTCAAGTTAGAGGTCTTCTAAACCTACAGTCTTACTTCTTCCTCATTTAGTTACTTCATTTAGTCTATTCCTTCCCCAATATACAGTACCAAAGACTTGATGCTCCAGCTAAGATCTTGCAAAAGGCCAATTGTGTATTTTGTCCATAGCCCTTCTTTGTCTACAGCCACCACTAAGGTTCTTTTTATTTGCGCCAGAACCACTTTTTTGGGTTATATTTCAGTCATGTCCTTCTCTTCTCTGCAGGATGACAACATAACCAATTACCACTTAACATTTTGCATGTGGACTTCTTCTTTTCTTGTTTACTTATACAAAGCCTTATTAATTCCAATTTGCTCACTTTGGAATACTACTCCAATTTATCAAGACCATTCCAAATACTGATACTGTCTCCTACATCAAATATAAGTCTTCAATCTTCCACAGGCTTGGTGGTGGTAATCTAGACTCCATTAGTTCTGACAGTAAAGGAAATACTGAGCAGGACTGGGCACAAGGCAGAGAGCTGTAAGACACTTGACATCTTCACTCAGTCTGACATCGAAACACTGGCATTTGCTTTTTCAATGTATTTTGGCAGTAATTTCCTCCCCCCTCCTCCCCCCACATTCTACTTTGTCTCTTTCTTGTTTTGCAGTAGCTAGTTGCATGTTCTGTGAAAACCTGAGACAATGAAGCATTTTGTCATCTGGTGTGCATTTGCCATACAAGGAATCTGGTCCTTTTGAAAAAATATTAGGGAACCAAAATTGAAAGAGATTGAAAACATTAACATAGTTCATCTTTCTCCAGACTGTTTACAGGAACATCATGCAGGGTGGAATTAACATACTACCAAAGTCCTGACAGACTACATCAACTGCTTTTTTCTTAGCCCCTCAGTGAGCTACAAAACAAGGTGAAAGTGTATTTTTTTACTGAGGTTGTCAGACAAAATTACCCTTACTAGAAAATGTTCTCAGGTTAGTAATTTCAGCTAAATTTTTCCATTCTGACACCTGCACACTATTTTTTTTTAATTAATTACAAAACTGACAACTTCAGCTAAAATATATTTCTTAGTAGCTTTTCCTAATGTCCAATCTGAACTTCCCGACACAACTTCATTTTATTTTCTTGTGCCACTTCACTGGTCACCAGAGGCTATAAAATCCTTGATAGCCTTACCTAAAGAGAGCACAGAGTCTGTATGAAGTCACCCTGTTAGTGAGTGCGAGATCACAATCTGAGCATGGCAAACATCAGCTTGGTGAGGGCTGAGCAACTGGGCTCAGGGCAAAAGGGACTTAAAGCGAACAGAGAGGCTGGGAATAAAAAAAGTAGCATTTATCTGACTGTAAAGATCTTCCTGACTGGAATTTCTCTATCTAAACTACAGTTAATCCTTTTCAGTATCTTGTGATGGATCACAAGACGAGAATGTCATTACTTACATCTGATTTTAGAATAGAGATGCATCCTTCAACACCATTTTAATATACTTTAGTTTTATCATCTTTAAAAAAAGGGAGGAAAAAATTATGTAAGATTTTATATTTAGTTTTCTGTAGCGGTAATGTAGTGAAGCCAACTTTAATATTTATGAATATGTTAAGGGAATCCATTTTGAAACAATTCTTCACAAAATAATTCCTCCAAAGACCAGGTTATTAATAATGAATGGCTTTCAAATCTAGCAAAGCAGTCAGCCTATATAATTTCTTCTTATAACACAAGCTTTAAAGTAGTTCAAAATGGAGACAGGACAAGTTTGTTAAAATTATGGTCATAATAGTCACTTTAATTCCAATATTTATTTTTTTTACCCACAATTGAGGAAGGAGGTATCTAAAATCATGTGGAAAATGCACTGACTGCAGAAAATTTCCTTGTGTGTCAAATGGCTCCTTGGAGGAATTTTTTTTTTGTAATTTTTGAGTATTTGAATTACTACTGTGTAAGACCGGTCACTACATCCAAACAAATTTCTGGCGTGCTTTATCAGAAAACTAAAGATTGTGAAGATAGTAATTAATAATTAAAGGAAGACCTTCATTTCACTGCCCCAGAAATCAAAGTCTGGTACTGTGCCACAGGCTTCTGGCAAAATGGCTGCATATTAAAATGCTTAAAGTGCATTTGAATGACAGGTCCTAACCACAAGTTCTGTAGTCTGTAGATAGAGAAATCCCTAAAGAAATAAATATGCATTTCTTTGTCTTTCCAAAAGAGGAGAATTGAGAAAATTGATCCTAAAGAGAGTTACTATGCTACATACAAGTACATCTGCTCCTAATCTATTAATACCTGTTGTTGGTCAGGATGTTTCCTTCTTTACTCATTCACAGAGTCCAACAAACTCCTTACATGGGAAATGTTATGTTACATCTGCAGTAATTTCCATTACTTTTGGGACAAATTAAACAGAAATGTCAAGACCTAATGCCTAAGTACTGAGTCTAAACTGCAGGACACCAAATTGTCTCCTTACCTTGTGCGAACAATTGCTCTACCCAGCAGACTTATTCACTATGTAGTTTACAAAATCAAATACAGCAACTTCAAAACTAATTTTACAAAATCTAGAATGGCCTGTCCTTAATTTCTAAAGCATTCTACAGCAGACACTGTATCTCATATAAGCACACCACATAGCATCATGTCTTCATTACTAAGCCTAAGGAGATTGATCACTGAATAGAATAGCTGGTTGATCCTATGACAATTTGGAAGACCATCTAATGTCATTCATAATATTCAGAAAAAAGAGCAACCAAAGAATCCAAACTAATTTCAGCATACAAGTGACAGTTTCCCATGTTGAATGAGTGTAAGATGGAACATAGGAGGTTCCACATAAATATGAGGAGGAACTTCTTCCCAGTGGGGGTGACTGAGTATCGGAATGGGCTGCTCAGGGAAGTTGTAGAGTCTCCTTCTCTGGAGATGTTTAAAACCCACCTGCCATGTTCCTGTGTAACTTGATCTAAGTGATCCTGCTGTGGCAGGAGGATTGAACTGGATGACATTTTGAGGTCCCTTCCAATCCCTAATGTTCTATGATTCTGTGATTCTGTGAATAGCCAGGAAAGGGAGGGTAGTGACCTTCATGGTTTGCAGAAGAAAACCTGAAAATATGATCCAGTTGCACTTCAGTTTTAGAAAAACAGAAAGGAAATGGAAAAGGTCAGTTTTTACTGAGCATGTTGGCCATGTGACATTTTCGGGTATATTCTGATTCATCTTCTTTAAATTATTTGATATGTCAATAATATTACACAAGATTATTTTTCTTCTGGTTAGCACAGAGACTTCTTAAGCCACTTGCTTTTGTCATACTAATTAGGCTATTGATGGCAGTTCTACCAGTGTTTTGTGGTTTCCCACTGTTTTCTTTATAGGAGTAAGAAATAATGCTGTTCAGCTGCAATATTTGTGGCTGCAGTGCGTAACTGTATTTTCCATAGGTTTGTATTGTGGGATAAACATACACAGTATCTTGTTACAGAACTGGATAAACATATTTGGTATTTTGTTACAGAACTGGCTTTAAACATTTGCCAATCTTCTGCTTGGCATTATTTGGATGTTTGGTAGCAGAGAGGAAAAAAAACATAGAATAAAAAAACCCAGAAAGATCCTGAAATAGAGGAGAAATTAGGCAGTAAAGATTGGAAATAAAGATATTTATAGCGAAGTGCTGTCTTGAACAGCAATAACTTCATTAAATATATCTCACATGCTTTTAATTTGTATAATTCATTCCATAAAATACAGAGAGGAAGGGAAGGGGAAGAGAGTAAAGGAGGGGATGGCAGAAAAAAGGCGAGAGGCAGAGAGGCAAGGCAAGAAAATACAGATTTGTAGGAATCTTGTATGTTTCTGGAAAAATACAAATGACAGAGAGGATTTGCTAATAGTCTAGAGGATAGGAGCAGGCTCAGCACTGTATGGCTTGTCTCTCCTACATATAGAGAAATAGTCCAATGCATTGTAGTTCCTCCTGTGTTCCCAGTGAAAAAGTTGACACAAACATGTGGAAACAAGAGAGGGAATGCAAGGAGCTTGAAGAGATTTATTCATGTGGCACTGAAGGAGAAGGTTGGTGAGAGTGTTTGACTTTCACAAATAGTTTAGCTAAAAGGAACAAAAAAAAAGACATCTGCAACTACAACTTATAATAATACATATGGCTCACAACAATGCATGGACTAAGCATTCACTTGGAGCTCTTGGGGTGTCCATAGTACTTTGGAACAATACTCTGCCTACTGTCCTGTGGACGTTACACACAGCACAGGGACCAAGAAAGAAAAAAGAAAGAACAATATAAAGAAAAGCAGCAGCAGCAGATTTTTATGATGCTAAGCTGCACTTTCAGTGAAAGGAAAGCAAATGGCCTTTTATTCCTATTGCTGCCTGTAGCACTTTCCTCTCTGTTGGTCCCATTAATTTTAACACACTGGTCTTACCATGAACATCCAAGTTCCTGTCTCATTTTTGGAGCCTTTCAGTGTCCTGAAGACTTATAAAAGGATCACAGAATCACTTTGACTGGAAGAGAACTTTAAGATCATGGATCCAACCGTAGGAAGAGGAAATAGGACAGAGCTTCACAGGACACAATAAGGTAAAAGCTTGAAGTGTGATAGATTGCTTACTGTCTTGCAAAGCAAGGCAATACTTTGCCCTTCCTCTCTTCATTCATCTTCATCCCATTTACAGTCAGAAAGCAGAAAGATTTTTCAGCAGAAGATGAGCTTCTGTACATTGTCTAAACACTCAGAACTTGAAATGATCCAAATGATTATTTCTACACTAAAATTGCTATTCAAGCAATGTAAATCATAATGAAAGAAAAAAGCGTGAGTTGAATTGTTTTAGTTTTCTTCAATGACTTTATGTGTGTCAGAAATGTTATCCTGTTAATGCTTAATAAAATTCACAAAAATAACATTTAAATAGATTGTCTCTACTTGCTAGCTAGTATTGATCACTAATAATCATACTGCGAATTAAAATTACATTTTCAATAGCAGCAACTCAGAGCAGCTGAGATTTTGACTCAAGATTTTCAACTGTCTTTCCCTGAGTTTGCACAGAACTGTAAATTATGCTGGGAAAAAAAAAAAAAAGATGATGCAATTGTATTCTGCATCCTACTCCAGACTTTTCTTTTCATATTTGATTAACAATATTCTTTCCCAGTTCACAAGGGGAAGACCTCCTGTACAGCATGGAGCATGATTCTATTTTTATGGAGATCACCACAAACAGGTACGTGCTGCCTTCCTGAATTGTCCTCGGTGTCTTTGAAGATGTTATTTTTTACATAAATATTCATTACTTGAACTGGAGATAGTTTCACATGAATATTTTCAAACTATTTTGCAATCTGCTAACAACTTCTCCTGTTTTCTGGAAGAATATGCCTGTATCTATTTGAACTTCTGGGCAGCATCATGATTTAATCCATACAATTCTAAAACCAGCTACAAAAACCTAGGCAAATTTAACTCTTCCCTCACTTTTCTTTCTGGCATTCTCCATCCAGCACAGTCACAGAACGTTAGGGATTGGAAGGGACCTTGAAAGATCATCCCCCTGCCAGAGCAGGATCACCTAGACCAAGTCACACAGGAACATACCCAGGCGAGGAACTAAGAACTTCTCTAGCTATACAGAAAGAATAATGTTTTTGTAAGAACCATGAGAAAGGCAACTGCTCCATCACCTCTTAAAATGAACAAATTATAACTCTAACCCACAGTGTTATTGCTAAATCCATAAAAAATATAAAATATTTCTTACTTAGAGAAGATGTGAAAAAGTGATGGATGCAGGGATTGCTGACATATCCATAGCCCCTGACAGATGAAGATAGATAGTAGGAAAATAGTCACTAAAGTGTTATATTAGTTAATTTAGGATTCTGTCTGTACTGAGGTTCCTCAACAATTTATTTGCCAGCTTGTTCTTTACCACATATTTGCAATAAACTTGATTTAATTGCTGCTTTGTGAGGCTTATGAGGAATTAAAAGAAAATTGGAAGAAAATAGGACTCTTATGAAGTGATATACTTGCCTGTACAATGCTATTAAAGCCAGGTCCTGATTAGTGAATAGCTACCTTATAAGTTCTTGTATATTAGAAATGACGCAGTTTCAGAGCATTTTCTATGTACCTCAGGGGCTAAATGCTAAATGATTTCCCCTTCCTCATTAATTATTATTGTGCAACTTTTATAAAACACACTCAAAAAAAGAGCTAGGTTTCTCCTATTGAGCAGAAATGCTGAGGAATCTTCCATTTCAGGTGACTCGAGCACAGCAAATATCGACATTACAATGGTCATGGGTAATTTTAATTTGTCCCTGACTGATGACAAATTACCACAGACTACCTGAGAACATACCAGCTACATCATAGGCTCAAAACCAAACATAGATGCTTCAAAGGGCAGATCTTCATTCTTACTGTCTGGGGATTTCCACAGCACTGAAAAATGCCACTAGCCCTGAAGTTCATTCTTGGTAAAATTAATCCCTTGTTTCTCCTGACCAAGAGAAAAGAGAATGTTTCAAATAATACTGGGATGGGTTTTCTGCAGATGAAACCAACAACAATGAGGTAAAGAGTTTATGTCAGTGTGAAAACTGCAGATGCTTCTAAATTTGTAAGCAAATTTGTTTGCAACTGAATACAAATTACAGGACTAGGAATTTTTTTCTTTTCTGATATGGCTGGAGTTTTGGTTGCTTTTTTATTTCCTGGAGCAACAAAAACTAAGTGTCCTTAGTGGCCACAACATTAACAGCCTTAGTCTTCACTTTGGTTAGGAGGGGAGGTTTTCTCTCAAAACCTCAAGCCTGTATTTAAATGAGAGATTAACACCAAGACTGGTTCTTGAATTTATCTCCCCCATAAGTTTCAGGATTCATGACCAAAGTGTCACTTGTAATTACAACAGTCAGCCAGAAAGGATCAATTTGATGAGCAAAGACACTGTATATGTGCAGTTTCATATTAAGTAGACAAATATTAGTAATATCTGGAGTAAAAACCTATACATGGCTGAGGGAGGCACTTGAGAAAACTGTGCAAGCTCCACAAGAAATTCTTTGTCCTTGTATGTACAAAGAAATTTTTACCATGTTTTTCCATAATAAAGGTTTTGAGATTGCAACTGTAACCAGAAAAATAGTAAAAACTTTAGGAATTATTTTCAAATACACTCAGGAAAGATGTAGAACAACACAAATGGAGGTTCTAATTGACAGGAGGCTGAATATGAGCCAGCAATGTGCCCAGGTGGCTAAGGAGGCCAACAGCATCCTGGCCTGGATTAGAAACTGTGTCCAGCAGGAGTAAGGAGGTGATTGTCCCCCTGTACTCCGAACTGATGAGGATGCACTTGGAGTATTGAGTCCAGTTTTTGGCACCTCAGTACAAGAGAGACATTGAAGTGCTGGAGCGAGTGCAGAGGAGGGCAATGAAGCTGGTTAAGGACCTGGAGAATAAATCTGATGAGGAGAGATGGAGAGAGTTGGGGCTGTTTAGTTTGAGGAAGAGGAGGCTTAGGGGAGACCTTATCACTCTCTACAACTATCTGGAAGGACATTGTAGAGATGTTGATGTTGATCTCTTCTCACAGGTAGCTAGTGACAGAACCAGAGGGAAGGGCTTCCAGCACCAACAGGGTAGGTTTAGATCTGACATCAGGAAAAAACTCTTCATGGAAAGAATGGTCAGGCACTGGAATGGGCTGCCCAGGGTGGTGGTTGAGTCACCATCCCTAAGTGAGTTTAAAAGATGCTTAGATGTGGTTTTGGAGGATCACTACTCTCCAAAATAAAGGGCAAAACATCAGATTTTACCTACAGTACAACACTTTTTACTTTGACATGATTGCAACAAAGATAAGCACTATTACATAAGCTTTGTTATTAAATCACCTATTTTTCTCTGAGCTTTGCAGTATCAGGGCATAGAAAGACAGCAAAAGACAATTACTTTGATTTTCAGACAATGCAATCATGAGATTGCTTTATTTTAGGTAGTCCTTAATGTATCAGTTTATTATATGTGTGCCAAAAGCATGGCACAATTGACTAAAACACCAATCATTTTTTGTATTACATGATTTAGAGAACTTTTTTTTTTTCAAAAAATAAGTTCAATCCTGTTTGCAGGATGCTTGAGAAGTGCACCAAGACATTTATTAATGCAGTTGCAAATCATATGTGCCCAGGAGAACGTAGAGTCAAGTAATGATTAGAGACTGTTCCTGTAATCTAATAACCTCTCTGACACTGGCCATGAACACATTAATAGTGGCAATGTTAATTAGGTGTAATGGTCTGTCCCTCCTCTTTGCTAAATTCAAACCATTACAAAGAACTGATACATAAGGAAGAGTTAGAAAGAAATTAATCCATAATTGCATGATGGAAAATAACTGATAGAAATAGCGAAGGATAACCTTATTAGAGTATTAGTGCTCTGCTTTTACAATATATTACAGCAATTTAATCCACTACAGCATCTTTGCTGCCATAGATGTGAATTTACAGTAATTTCAATTAACACGACACCTCTCTTCCCGTTTAAATCTGTCAATTAAAACATGAGAAGTACATTTTTAAAAAGTCCACAGAGCTTCGTTTTATTTAGACTTCATCTCCTTTCATTCACACCAACATCTTTACATGTTGCAGTATGTTATGCAAATCAAGCTGTATTTGCATTCCCCAAAAAGTAAAAAATTAGACCAGGCTTTGATCCTAATTGATTGCAATGAAAGATCTCATTATAAAAATCTTGAAGGTAATTGACAGAAGGCTGAGAAGGGGCACTTCATCCACACCCTACACAGAAACTCTATATAAACTAAATTGTGATTCCTTTGTGGCTTCTGTAGAAAAGTATTCCTAGAACCTTTCTGCTTTAAAAAATTCTGGAGACTTGTGTTTCTCTTTTGAGGAAACCTCATTCTCCACTTAACTGAAAGCACTGGCATAATCTAATGCTTCTCCTTCATCAAAAGAGGCCTAATTACATAACATATTTTTAAACTGAAGCTTCCCCTCACAGAAAAGATCTAATTGCATCAATTATCTTTAGTTATTCATCAAAGTCTCTCAACACTGACCAATGGTGCTCTGCAGAGTTCAAGTATATGTGATCTTGTTGGCTTGAATGTTTGCTTTGTATCACCCATAGTCATTTTACTTAGCAAAGATGCTTCTTTGTGTAAGGAGAGCAATGCAAAATCTGAAGACTTTGTGCACTGATCTGAAAACACCTTTTTCCTCCTTGATTTTCATTTTTCATGAAAGTGGCTATCTCCTAAACAAATCATCAAGAAGCCTTAACTAGGGAACTCTGAACTACCTGACCTAGTTGAAGATGCTGGGGCGGGGGAGGGGTGTGTTGGACTAGATGAGCTTTGAAGGTCCCTTCCAATTCAACCCATGCTACAATTCGATGTTACAATCTCATCTCTTACTCAGCTGTATATGTATCAATCTTAATGTGCTTTAATTGATTATTCAGTGCTTCATTAATTATTTCAGATTGCAACTACAACTTGTTTGAACTTTAAAGGACACAAGGGACAAAGAGTAAGACATTCATTCATTAATTCAAACTTCCATTGCCTACAGTGTGAAGAATAAAAATGTTTCCTGTGTTATTATTACAACAAAGCCATTTGTGTTACCATGTTAGAAGAAATAAAGAAAATAGACATCTTGCTTATTGTTATGATCATAAGGCTAGCAGATACAGGTACAGGTAAGTCTTACACTTGATTAAAACCAAAGTTAAAAAAATAAATCAATACAATATTAACACTACATACATGAGGTAGATTGAAACCCACTGAAAGAACACATTACCTCGATCAAGCCACACAAGACCACATCCACTGCTTTGCCATGGGCATTTTTCTCAGCTTTAAAATTCTTTGGACACAATGCTGAATTCTTTTGAAACAAAAGGAAGTGCATAAGTAGTAATAATAAAATTGGGGTAAAGATCTGTATTACCAACCAAAGTGTCTGTCTTGAGTCACACCCTTTTCTTTCTCTGATAGATCAAGATGTGATATCTTCTTCCCCAATAACAATTTGGAAGAGGGGTAGAAGATCACAGAATCACAGAACATTAGGGATTGGAAAGGACCTCGAAAGATCAACTAGTCTAATCCCACTGCCACAGCAGGATCACTTAGGCCAAGTCGCATAGGAACATATCCAGGCGGGTTTTAAACATCTCCAGAGAAGGAGACTCCACAGCCCCCCTGGGCAGCCTCTTCCAGTGCTCTGTCACCCTCACTGGGAAGAAGGTTCTTCTCACATTCATATGGAACCTCCTCTGTTCCAGCTTACACCTGCTGCCCCTTGTCCTGTCATGAGATGACATTGAGAAGAGCCTGGCTCCATCCTCTGGACACCCACCCTTCACATATTTATAAACATTAAGGAGGTCACCCCTCAGTCTCCTCCAAGCCAAAGGGACCCAGCTCCCTCAGCCCTTCCTCATGAAGGTGTCCCACTCCCTTCATCACCCTCGTTGCTCTGTGCTGGACTCTCTCCAGCATTTCCGTGTCATTCTTGAACTGAGGGGTCCAGAACTGAACACAATATTCCAGGTGTGGTCTCACCATCCAGAGTAGAGGGGGAGAAGAACCTCTCTCAATCTGCTAACTACCCTCGTTCTGATCCACCCCAGGATGCTGTTGGCCCTCTAAGATGTGGGTCTTTCCTCACTGTGATTGACACACTGAAATAAAGAGAATGATGTGACTGCATAATCGCTCATTCTGACTGAAGAGATTGCCATCAAGTCATATCTGGCTAGAAGTAATCTAAGCTTCTTCTTTTAGACTGATAATTTCCTGTGCTGTGCAGTGTTTCCCTAAGATTACATTGAAGCTAGGACTTTAGAGTTATTTTTGAAGGCAATGTGTTTTCACTGAGTCATCCATCCATCCTGATGCCCTCTCACCTTTCTTTGAACATAAGTTTTGTTTTCATTTGTGTGAAGAGTCAGATGTGGTTTCAAACTAACTTCAAGATTGTTTAAAAATGCTGCAGGGTTAACTTGATTGGTTAGAAGAGTAGCAGCGCAATGCAGTTGGTGGAGATCTTCAGAGATCTCCACATTAAGCTCATCTACGACTAGAACGTTTGATGTTTACTATTAAAGACAACATATCTATCCTTGTTCTTTCAATGTCCTCAACTCAGGTTTCAGACACTCCCTATTACATTCAGAGTAGGCCCTTGTACACTGTCAGCATTGACATAAAGCTGTGTCTAAGTTTGTATATCAACACAGCTTGTGCTCAACCAACAAAGCCATTAAGAGGATAAAAGCCATTGGAGTATCTATCGGGTACACCAGAGGTCTGGTTAGTACTGTGACCAAATGAGGTCAATAGCTAGTTACAGCTAACTAACAACAGTTTCGCTTAGTCCACTTCGGGCCCAAGATGACCTTTTTAATTATTAAAAAAATAAGAGGTACTCCTACCTCACTGCTGTTAGAAACACCACCTTCACTCTATTTCCACGCTTCTGTGCACTAAAATCTCATCTTCCTCCAGCTATGTACAGCTGTGTTCACAGATAAACTAACCTGCCTCCTTTAAAATCTCTTCTAATCCCATGGGTATGCCTTGCTGTGATCTTCCATAACTAGTTTGCACTCTCCTCACTGCTTAATTTTGTCTGGTTTTCTTCCTCCTATGCTCTTATTAGCACATACTTCTTTCTTACACAATCTGTTTGGCCTTGTCCTCTATTTACCTTTGTCTCTCTCTCCAGCTCTCTGCATACTGCCTTCTATTTACACTTTCAAAGAAAGGAAAGCAAAGCTCTCCTTCCTGAGCTCAAAACCTTCTTCTTTCTTCCTTCTAACACAGCCCTTTTACTCTCCCATTTTGCAAAGCCTCACTATAATAGAATTCTCCGACAGTGTTTCTGACCTTTTGTTTTCTGAAGAGTTACTCTGTGAAATTGCTTAGAGAAACCTCAAGAATGTTCTGCAGTGGTAAAATGAAAAAGATCAAACCTGAGTCTTGGAGCCCTGACTGTGTATAGCTCTTAGCTGTCCTTTCTCTCCTACATGTCGCCTAGACTGTTTGAAGCAGTTTTCTCCAAAGCATCTCCATCAGAGTTTGGAGTAATTTATATCAGCGGTCACACTGATAAACAGTAAGCATCACACTGCATCAGTTTTGTCTCTCTACCATCCCACCCTCAGCAACCAAGGACACCTGTATATGGTGCTAAAAATAATATTTTGTGGACCGTGGAACATCCCTCATAGTATTTCAAGCACTTTCAGAATTAAACTAATTGAGTTTTAGGACTAAAGAATTACCAAGGCAAGCACGAAATAGTTACTATGCTCTAGGAGGTAACTGTCTTGTTCTAAGATCCACATAATACTGCAGGACTGCCTAATTTATTACAAACTGGATGCCAGATTGTATTCCAACAGTCATTCATTGGCCAGATGGCAAATAAGTCTTTAGAGTTATATACAAGTAGTAGCAAAAAAGAAGAGAGACCAGATGCAATTGTCTTTCTGGATTCCAATGGTAATAGTCCTGGTTTATACGGTCATAACCAGGGCAAAGTAATCCCATTTTTACCAGCCTATTCCAATGTCTGGCCACCGTTTTGGTGAAAAAATCCTTCCCGAGATCTGAATTTCTCCTGGTGCAACTTCAAACAATTTCCTCTAGTCCTATTGCTTGTTAGTTGGAAGAAGAGACCAACCCCTTGCTACAACTCTTTGCAAATAGTTAAGAGACTCCCCCTATCTCTCTCCCAGTTCTCCCTAAGCCTCCTTTTCTCCAGATTAAACAATACCAGTTCCTTCAGCTGCTCCTCACAGGACTTGTGCTCCATAGTCTTCACCAGCTTCATTGCTTTTCTTCGATGTTCTTCTTTGAGTGAGGGGCCCAAATCTGAACACATTATTTGAGGTGTGGCCTCACCAATGCCCAGTATGCAGGGGAGATGATAATTTCCCTACTCCTTCTGGCCTCACAGTCTCTCATACAAACAAGGGCTCCTCATTAGAACAAAACATATGGCAGTCACGGTTTGAATGGAGAAGAACTGTATTTTTCAGACCAGCTGATACAGACAGAAGAAACAGAAAAGCAGTTTTGCACAGATTTTTTTCATATAAAATAAAAAAATTTCAAATTGCTTCTGCAAAATTGCTGAGTTTAACGTAATGGCACGCTTCAGTCTGAAAAAGAGGTAGGAGTTAGTAGCCATAAGATATATGTTAGCAAAGCAGGGAGGAAAGAAGTTCAGTGGCTCCTGTGAGAACACAAAAGTAATTATCACCTATGGAGCAATGAGGAATGAGTGATGATTGACATCAGGGAAATTTTCAAACTTTGATCTATTATTTTTTTCCATCTCAAAATCTTGCACTTCAGTTGTTAGGCTTGCCTTGTGATGATCATTTGAAAGTCTTCCTTCATGTCAAAGATGTAACAGTTGTTTTGAGATTGCTTAGCCACTGCTAAGAGCTGTATAATGTGCCTTATAGTCTTTTGAAGCTTCCAGTGAGGTGGAATTTATGAACCTAAGAAGCTGCAGCACACTGAATATTCTCCTGGATATATGAAAGATAAAATTTTTCGCTCATTCCAACAGTGATAAACAAGACAAAATTTTAAAAAAAACCTCAACAAAATATTAAGAAAGATGATGACAGAGGGGAGCAGCCTGTTCCTAGAGCACTAACTCCTGCTCTCATCCATCAGAAAATTAAAAGCCAACAAAACCAAAAATAAAAGAAGTAAGACCAAGGGAAAGGGTGAGATAGCGAAATCTTTGATGTATAAATGCTCCTGGACTTAATGGTAAGCCTAGTGCTTTGCAAAGTAAAGAGATACACTCAAGGAAAGTATCTCTCATGGGCACTCAATCATTACTTTCCAAGTAGCAGCAGATGAGTGTGATGCAGAGCAAAACTTTGAAAGTACACCCCCATGATCACATATGTCAAATTAAAACAAACCAGCCTATTTTACTGAGACTGGACAGTTTGTCAGTTTCCTGAAAATTTGTCTGTGGCAGACAAAAATATAGAAGAAGCAGCTGATAAGGAGTTGAAAGACATGCTGCAGCTGGTCGGTTGCAAACCATGGGAAAGAACAACTGCAGGGTTAAACATCTCAGCTAAGGAATGTGGTGTCATGGAAACCAGATAAAGAAGAAGAAAGAAGGCAACAAGTTGAAAAATAGAACAGGGGAATTGCTGACACCTGGGATGTAGGGGGAGTGGAAAAGTGTTGTAAAATATGTAAACCTGGCTTGCTAGCTCACTAATATTGCAGGTGGGAATGGTATGAAAGGGCTGTACACAGAGCAATAAATGTCTTCTCTTTTACCCTGAAAGAGGAGTCTGTGTCATCTGCAACCACAGTTGTCTGTTTGAAAGTCTGTGGATGCAGCCAATAGAATATTTCCCTTCCTTATTAGTCTATAATACTGGATTGAAAATCTGCTCTAAGGGCTCCACATTGCTCACTCAAGCTTTTGTAGTTCATTACTTGTTTACTTGCTTTTTTAATCCTTCATTCTAAAGGCAAATCACAGAGGTAAGCAGGTCCTTCTGTTTTCTCTCCTCACCAGAGCCAAGGATTGATAGAACTTTTGTGAGTTTCCCTTCAAATATGTATTTGAGAGAATGTTGTGCTTTTAATTCTAGAAATACAGGTGCGTTGGCTACTATCACAAGACAATCTAAACCAAGACAGCTACTTAAAATGTTTGAGAGTTATGGAAACCCACCTGAACTGGATGCAATGTTGGGTATGAACCTGGAGAGGAGAAGGCCTTTGTTAATACTCCCAATCAAAAGTACAGCGGAGTATGGGGAAAAACCCAATCGCTGTACTGGTTTGCTGAGTGCAAACTTGATCCCTGCTGTTCTTATTCCCTGTGAAGGTGTCAACAAGTAATTTTTACTCTTTCCTTGGGTATGATATTGAACAGAGTAAAAAAGAGAGGGAAGCATTAGACTAATCAAAAGAATGTCCTTATTATGATGAGCTTAACAAGTCAGAAACTCATCTTAATTAACTAGCTTTAAATCAGATTCTGAAAAAAGATCTTGGTTTTAAGTGAGACCTCGGATTAACTAATTAATTAATGCTTGAAAAGAGTACTGAATGTGTAAAAGTTAGGTTGTTCTGTGGTGCAGGATCTATACATATAGTGCTTAGGGACATGGTTTAGTGGTGACCTGGCAGTGCAGGGTTGAAGGTTGGATTTTATGATCCTAAAAGGTCTCTTCCAACCAAAGACATTATGTGATTCCAAACGGCCTCACTTGGAATCTAAATTTGCATACAGAAGAGAACATAACCTGATGGTTATAGAAAGCAATTGTCAAAACATCTTTATTCTGAGATGATCTGTGGTATTGATCTACTGGGAATGCAAGTAAGCCCAAAGACCTGAAATGGTCAAAATAGGCAGTAAGGTAGAGTTAAATGAAGGAAGGCACAAGGCAGGCTGTAACATGGGAAAGGGCAAAGTAGAGGACAGGCACTTCATATTAGTATAATTTACTTCATATTATTATATTTACTTCCTTGGCAAATGACATGTTCAATAAAATCCTATTCTCTTCAGTAACTACTCAGAAATAGGGGGGGAACATTTATGAATATTTTACTGTTATAATCTTTTAGCACTTGTGATGGACAGCAGAATGGAAGAATTCTCTTCTTATCAGGCATTTCTCATATGAACCTTATTTTGTACTCTAAGTTCAATTTTCATTATTGCTCATTTTCATAGCAATGAAGAAAAATTTCATTTCACCTCTACAAAAGACTATTCTCTAACATTCATTATTTTAAATTCCTACAATATATTTCCTTGATGAATTTTTCCATACTAATCAGCTCCATTTTTATAGCCTAAGCATAGAAATGAAACTTGTTGCATTTTGCCTATTCATAAAAACTTCATACAATATTCCAGATGACAGCGCAATTAAGTATAATTAATTAGTAATTAATTTCAGGATTATTTTCATTTCATTACTAATATTTATATTTGATGATTAAGTGTTGCTGTATGGCACCAGAGTCTTTCCTTCATACAGAAATCATTCCTGTGTGTCGACTTCAGTATATCATCTAACACGCATTACTATGGATTTGTTAGCAATGCATTTCATCTTTCATTACATTGACAATTTCTCTACCTTTCCTAATCAACTGATCTTTAGATCTGACTAATCTAATTACTCTTTCATCCTTCAAAGCTGAGAGCTTGACTCATCTGAGAAAAAAACAACAGCTAACCAACCCCAGGACCTCTGAAACAGTAACATACAATGAAGCTGGGTAACAGGGAAAACAAATTCCCGAGGCATCACTACCTTTTCCTTGAAATTCTCTCATATTTTTTGTTTTGTACTTTAGTTGTGTTCTGGCACAAACTCAAAAGGAAGATAATGTCATTCACAGAAAGCAGTAATTTAAAATCAATAATCATGATGATTCATACTAGAAACATCAGCCAACTAGAGTTGCAAGGAATTAGAGCAACCTCAGGGTTCCTTATCCTCTTACCTAAAAAACAAAATACGTGAAAATTGTAGTGGTTTGACATGAGAGATAGAGTTTGACAGTCAACTTGAGTGGAGAGCGATGAGGCTGACTACTACTTTTGCTTGCCTAGTCTCTTCATTGTGGTGAAGGTAAAGCTGCATGGATGTCCTGCAGAGAAAATGTCTCAGACTATCCTAAAGGAGGTAACTGCCCCAGATTCCAAGGTCCATCAGAGAGAATGACAGTTACTTTCTCTTTTTTATCCCTTTTAAAAAATATTAGGTACTGTTTGGAACTAGAACTAATTTTACAAATTGAGAGAATGTATTGATTTGTAAATTGGCAAAGTCCCTTTAACTGATTCCAGCTTACCTTTAAAAGGTTGCAAAAACCCTGATAAAATGCTGCTAATGTGAGGTATGTCAGAGGACATGACAGTGAAGGCTCAGATAAAGAGGTTAGATGAAGTAGAGCACATTTTCTTTGTTTCTACTTAATTGATTCAGCAGGGGATATAAATATGACTCTTGGCATCCATGTTAAAACAAAGAGCATAGCAACCTCTTCTCTCACAAAGTAAAACTGAGCTGAGCCAGGACATCCAAGCAGATCTAGGAGTCTTGATATCTGCCTACTTTATCTGAGGTATGCTTGTCAACCCCACATTTAGATCAAATTTTAATTTAATTTGATAAAAATGATTTTAGGAGAAATAGAAGTCAGGTTCAAGGCATTTTCTACTTTTAAAACTGAGCAATTGGTAACTAATATCAGACATTTTGGCCACAAAACAACTACAGGTAATGGTTGAAGAGCCTCATCAGAGCAGACCCAAGACAAGTGTCCAATGTGCAGAGAAGACTACTTGTACAGCCTGGAGGTTGCAGAGTTGTGGTTTTAACATCACATTTTCAGAGTTATCTGCTGCCTCCTGTAATCTCAATTTGGCTTAGAGAATGAAGAATTTGTTCTCTATCATGCTGAGGGACAGATTCTCAACAATTATCAAGAGATTGTCTGGACAAAAGTAATAATGATGTTTCATGCCACATGATGTAATTTTAAGCACAAACTATAATAATTTTAGGGATTAATGTCATTTAAATCTACTGAAAATATTCACCAAATAAATTTTACCCAAAATTAGCCATCACTGATCATTATAAATTATTAAAAATCTGCATGCTAGTTTTACCTAGTAAAACCACATTTCACAGACAAGTCATTACAAACAAGAAAAAATAGCAGTGACTATTTGAACGCCATAATTTTACAGACCAACGATAATTGGAAAGTTTTTCACATATGCTGTTTGCTTGTGGAAACATGAATGTGTAACAAAAACAGAAAAAAGGTTAAATATATCTTTAATTGTACATGGTCTACAGGGTGAAAACTATTTTAATGCTTTTGAGTGTTTGTTTCCTGTTGTCCTCTTTCCTCATTGTAAAGATTTTAAGACTTGCAGACCTAATGCCGTGCCTGAATTTTCCAAAAGGCCCTTTTCACTTCTCAGTCTGAAGTCTGCTTTAATGGTGCTGTTTTCAGTTAATCACTACTTTTAAAAACAACTAGGTTTGAGCTGAAGCTCTGTGTATCCATGAAAGACAGAAAACACAGCAGCCACAAATTTCTCCTGCAAGTTCTGTGCTTGAGGGTTCAATATAGAAGTAAGGTGGCATTTTAACCTCCATACCTAAGCACTCATTGGGCCCTTTGTTGAGACAGCTGGTAAGATTACTAATTACGGTTGGAGAGATGGTTGATGTCCCAAGTCTGACAGTGTTTAATAGACATTTGGACAATATCCTTAGCATTCTTTAATTTTTAACCAGCCCTGAACTGATCAAGAATTTGGAGTTGATAGTTACAGTTCCCTTCCAGCTGAAACCATCTATTCTACACATGTTAAAACAGTAGCCAGCTCCCTGCCCCTTCTCAAATGGAAAAGACTGGGTAAGCCCTCAACAGAACAAACTCGTACTGGTACAGGTAGGATGATGAGGAAAAGTCTGAGTGCGTTTAAAAGCTTCAGATTCTGGAAGGAAAATGCAAATTCACCTGTATCCTTAGTTCTGTGTTAAGATAACAGGAAGTTTGCTTTTGCAGAAGGATGTGCAAAGTCTAGGTGTGGTTTGCTAACATCATATACTTTGAATTAAAGCACTAGTGGACATCTTTAAGCAGAGATTGGATCCTCACTACTTAAAATGTTGGTGTTTCCTGCAGGTCCAGACCACTCTACACCAAGTTATTTAACTCCTTCCAAAATAATTGATACAGACACAATTAATCACTTTGAAAGAATTCTCTACCTTCATTGATTTTAGAAGTCTAATTGTGTAGTTAAATTACTTTACATGGTAACAACAAGGAGAAATGAATCTTGTCCCCCAGGCCTGTGCTTCTGAAAGATGTACTGTTCAGTAAGTGGGTATTACACACTTTTGAGTGCACTGTATCAACTTTGGCTCTGCAACACAAAGGCACTTGTGAAAAAATCCAGAGGATTGCTACCATGGTTTTTGAGAGTCTTAAGTATACAAGAACATGATATGCATGACATATGGTTAGAAACAAGAGAGGTTGAGTCAGTTCAGTTGGATGAAGAGGAAGTTAACAGACAGATCTAACTTTTTTAATTACCGAGTGGATGGCTATGGAGAAACTGTATGAGAAAAGCCAATGTCTTCTTGAAAGTACACAGGGAAAGGAGTAGATGCAACTCTTAAGTGTCACAGAAAGGTAAATTCCAAATAGAAAGAAAAAGATTTCCCACAAGAAGTGCGCTTAAAGAGTGGGCCTGGCTGTGTAGTTCCTGCAAAAAGATTCAAAACTGTGCACAAATCCCAGAGCTGCTCTAAGCAGTTAGCTTTGCTTCTGATACCAAGAGGTTTGTGATGCCCTCCAAAAGTCCCTTCCAAGAAAGTCCCTAAATAGTATTTATAACTTCATAGTAGCAGTGTCATACTAAGTATAGGTGAAACAGCTGCATTAATGAAAAGCAAAGTCAAAAGTTACTACAAATGCACAGAACTATGTAATCACAAACTCTGTCATTTCAGCATGAAAAATTAATTGAATTTACTTTTCAAACTGGGTCAGAGAAAAACTGCTTCATGAATAAGGCCCAATTTATTTTTTTACCACATCAAAACTACCAGCTTAGATTGTCTAAAAATAGTTTGGGGCAAAGATATTTTTGTGCAAACACCACAATGAATAAAGCTTGATGTTCCAGAAAACAGACATTCTCTGACATGTACTTGTACATATGAGCACTAACTGAGCTGATAAAATATTGATTCAGCCTACTTCTTTGATAGTGCTCTACTTCAAAGATGTTAAGTCTACTGAGCAAGACTAAAAAAAATCTGAAAGATGAAGACTTGATCTGAAGAAAAGATAACAGAGGGGAAACAACTTGAAACTCAACATTTTGTGTTTGGTGCAATGCAATCCCTGTTTACTAGAACCAAACAAAACTTTTCCAATAGTGTTGTTCACTTGCACTAAACTTATGTACAATTACACTCACCAGAAATTAAAAGAGAAACTAAACTTGGCTCATTTAATATTGAGTACCAAGAGCACTGATGCCACCCTACCAAGGGAATTGGAAATGCAGTTTTACTCTGCAAATAGCCACCATTAAAAACTCTGCTTTTTGCAGAATAATACTTTCTTTGAAAGAATATTTAAACTAGATCATACTAATCTGCTATGGATTTGGTGAAATCACAGCTGTTTAGAGTATTCCTGCATTTTGTTTGCAGCGTACTGCAGGTTTTCCTTTGCCTTTTCCCTTCCCCCTTCTTTCCTTCTCCATTGGTTCTGCTCAGAAAAATACTGTAGTTCCTCTTAGAAGGAGAAGTGAGCAACACTTCGTCTGTCCCACATACATTTCTCTTTCCCTTTACCAACACCACCCCCCCAACAAACAGAAGAGCACCTCTTGGAAAAAAGTGAGGTGCAAACTTCCCCCTTTATACTGAGGTTGATACTTAGGGTATAGGATACATCTATACCCTAAATAAGGTGGGGTCAGCTGCCCTGGTTGACTCAAATCTGCAGATGGCCTGCAGACTGTGGTTAGTCCATGGTTCTGTCCTAGAAAAACCAAGATAGTACTTATTGGCTTAAAAAATGTTAGGGTATTCTTCTTACGTAGGTGATATAGCACTGGGTAATTTGAAGATATCTTTAAAAGTCATGCATATGTGGATTTTAGGGAGATTGTTTTAGCAGTGGGCTTGGGACAGTTGGGTTAATTGTTTGACTCAATATGTGTAAAGGTCTTCTCCAAGCTAAACAATACTATGATTCTGTGATTCTGAGGTAACACGACCATAATGTATGAGCTTAGCCAACTTATGCCACATTGAAAAATCTGTAGGAATTGTCAAACTGCAAACACAACAGCGTAACTGCGCCGCTTTTGCCTGTGTCACTTCTAAGATCATTGCACTGAGAGCCTTACATTTTATTGCAAAGCCACAGCTCCTGTTCCTAATGTGTCTTTTCAGCAACATGTGTTAACATTCAGAATCATCTTTCTACCACCTTAGAGTTATTTTTCCATTTGTAATCACCATGTTTCATGTAAAGAGAAAAGCACATTAATGATTTATTCCTTGATTTAATGAAATGCTGCATAAAGAATAGCCAAATGGTTTCAACTCACGCTTGGCACTACAGAAAATACTGAAAGATCCATTTAAGTCACTATGATTCTCCAGTTTGAATTCTCCATAGAAGCTGCATTAAACATTTGTCTCACCCTTCTTTTGCATCTATTTTTTTCTGGAGATTACTTTTTGTGAGATGAAAAAGTAGTTTGAACTGGATAAGAAATGGCAGCAGCTAACAACCCCTCAAAGACAGACACAGAAATGACTTCAAAGAGCTTTTGTTGTTTGCATTGTTGATGAATGATTTTCAGAAACACAAGATTAACCTCAAAAAGAAGTTTACTTTAAGCAGACAGTTTGAGTTAAAACATTAACTGCAAGTACTTATGAACTTTTTTGGTGCTTTTTACCTCATATAACAGGAACATGTGACACAAGAGCAACAGTGAAAGGCTTGAAGGAAGTCAGAGATCATAATTTTTGTAACTGTTGAATGATGTACACCTAGCTTTGAACTTTAAAATATTTCAGAATTTTAATATTTAAATGTGTTTTGAACTTGAAAAGGATAGCATTTTGTACAGGAGCAATAAAAGTCTTCCCTAGACCACACAAAAGCACCCAAACCAAACCTATAGTCAACCTATTCTGGGAAAAGCTGAAGCAAGTTGTCAGACTTTGATTAACAACAAGGGAGATGGCTTGAACAACTGTGAGTGAACAGAAGATAATTTGTGAGCAGGGTAATAGGAGACCTCTGCAGCTAGCAGGAGAGATTAGCACTGTGCAGCGGACAGGCCCCAGAGCCCTGCCAATCTATCTGCAAAACTATGTTTAAGTACTGAGAACATGATGAGCTGCTACTTCTCTCAAGGACTTACTGGTCATTGCTTTGTCTAAGACCATGAGAACAAAGTCCCCCATATCGTTGGTGTGGGAGGAGAAAAACACTCCTGTCAGGAGGAGTAAAAGAAAGGATTCAAATGGTACAGGGTGACCATCCATCCTCCCCAGGCTGCAACCAGGATGAGAGGCTGACAAAAGGACTGCTGGAGACACTGAAAATCTGCAAAGCTGAGGAAGCAAAGAGGAACTGATCACCTATCACCACCAACACACTCCCCCCTGTCCATGAAGCCAACTATGCCAAGAAACTCTGAGAAGGACAAACCGAGAAGTTTCTCCAGAGATGTGCGGAACGAGGTTGGAGTGGGAAGACAGTCTGCTGTCCTGAGTGGTGATCTGACCTCTTAACTATCTTCTCTTCCTTTCCCCTTTTTCTCTCCTCTACTCTCTGAGTTGGGCATCTAGTAACTGTAATGATTGATTTCTCTGCCTTCTGAGTTTGGAGTCCAACAATGTTAGTAAACTTTGGCTTTTATGTGGACCTTTGGTGTAAATCTCCTTGATTTGACCCAAGTGAATCCATGAACCTGAGCCACTCCCTTCTCATAATGTTCAGGATGTGGCACAAGTGTGACAACTTCTACAAACAAATTCCTGGAAAGTATAAAAAACCCTTTTTGTTAATTTCTTAAATTTCTTTTTTCAGTATATGCACTGGATACCCCTTTCGCTGTCATTGATTAAGTCATATAAGTGGTTTGTGTCATTAGTCCCAAAATTAGTTTTGGTCATAAGAAAACAGATTATATTTTTTGGCCTTCCTGTTCTCAGCATCAATTAATTCTATAAATTCAATTAAGTCATATTGCCCCATCTAAGTTCACCAGCTGTAAGGACCAAGACTGCCATGACAGTTATTCCCATTCCAGTGAGTTCTCCTAATGGCAGGATACATTCCAACCAAGCTGGTAGCTACAAAACAGTCACAGAATCACATTACGGATTGGAAGGGACCTTGAAAGATCATCTAGTCCAATCCCTCTGCCACAACAGGATCACCTAGATCAAGAACAAAAAACTCTTATCATGTCAATATCACAAATTATATGGAATTTGTTTAAAATAAAAGTCTCACCAAGTACTGAAGAGAAAAGGTTAGGGAAAGGGTAAGCACTTCAGCCTGTTGTTTTCCTGTGAGAAGCTTACTTTACTATTCCTACCTCGCTCCATAAATTGTCAAAATTCACAGGAGGCTTCAGCTGTTATTTCTCACACTTGCAGCCATTTACAAAGTGACAAAGGTAATGTAGCAACTATTTGTAATCATGTTTCTGAAAATATTTAAACAGATGGTAGGTCACAAGATGTCCATAAGCACAGCTCTGAAGGAAACCATGCTTTCAAAATCATCTTAAGTCAGTCCACCCATCTACAACAGCAGCTCGGTACAAACAATATTACATATATTGAAAATTGCAGAAAAAAATTTTCACTTAAATAAAATATTCAGAAATTTTCCTCCCATAGTTGACAATTAGTCAATACCAGAATCACAGAACATTAGAGATTGGAAGAGACCTTGAAAGATCTAGTCTAATCCCCTTGCCACATCAGGATCACCTAGATCCAGTCACACAGGAACATATCCAGGCGGGTTTTAAACATCTCCAGAGAAGTAGACTCCACAACCCCTCTGAGCAGCCCCTTCCAGTGCTCTGTCACCCTCACTGGGAAGAAAAGCTCTTTCTCACATTGATGTGGAAGCTCCTGTGTTCCAGCTCACACCTATTGCCCCTTGTCCTATCACTAGATGCCACTGAGCAGAGCCTGGCTCCATCCTCCTGACACCCATCCTTCACATATTTA
>JAOXOE010029666.1:0-14144 GCA_028565055.1 Phoeniculus purpureus
CCCCGGCCCCCTCCAGGCCCCCCGGCGGTCACTCACGCAGCTGAGCAGAGAGCAGACACCCAGACAGGCCCCCATAGCGCTGCCACCGGTGCCCAGCGTCCCCCGACCAGCGCCGGCTCCGCCCGGGCCGGTCTCGGCGCTACCCGGCCCCCCCAAGCTCCTCCCCCGGGGCGGCCCCTGCGGCGGTGGGCGGGGCCGGCTGGGCCTTTGCCCGGGGCGAGGAAACCTGAACCCCCCTTCCAGCACCTCTACAGCCCCTCCTTCTGCCTCCTAGCCCGTCCGCTCTACCTTCAAATCTCTCCATTCCTTTTCAAGCATCCCCATTTCCGCGCCCGAGCCGCTCCATCCTCCCCCGAGCTCCTCAATCTCCTCTCAAAGACCTTCCATTCCCTCCCCCGACCCTCAATCCCCCCTCAAACACTCTCCGCGCCCACCCCAAGCCCGTCTAACCTCCTTCCAAGACCCTCCACCCTCCGCCCCCGAGCCCCTCCCCTCAATCCACCCTCAAAGACCCTCCATTCCCCCTCCCGACCCCTCAAACCCCACACAAAGATGCTCTATCCCCACCCTGAACCCCTTTATCCCCCCTCCAAGAACCTCCACTCCCCACCTAAGCCTCTCAGTCTCCACTCCAAAGCCCTCACCCATCCCCTCCAACCCACCTGAGTCCTTCCATAGCCCTCCCAACTGGTGTCCCAGCTACTGAAGGGCTCGGAGGTCTTCTTTGTCATCCCTTGACAGGTTAAACTCCAGTTGGGCCTCAGCCTTCCCCATCACGTCCCTGCTGCCCTGACAATGATGCTACCCCCCTCCCAGATGCCCAGTCCCTTTCTCCACATTCTGGAAGGTTCCTTGTGCCAGATGAGTTTTTTCCAGTAGCTCCTGGCACGTCCATGGGGGTCTGCAGGGCCCTCCTCTGCGGGGCTCCTCGCTCACAGGGATCCACCTGTCTCACACAGCATGGCAGAATGACGGATTGGTTTGGGTTGGAAGGGACCTCAGAGATCATCTAGTTCCAACTCTCTGCCATGGGCAGCAACACCTCTCACCAGACCAGGCTGTCCCTGAGGGCAACCCCCAGCCCCAGAGAGAGACTGGCACTGGGACACTGTAGAGACAGCATAAGGCAACTCAAAAACGTTTATTACTGACAGCAACAAACGCCTGACTCCTACGCTGACCTGTTTCTTCCTCTGTGTCACTAACTTACTGCCAGAAGTCTCTATTTCTACTAAAGCAGCTAATACTCCCTCTACTTCTACTCCAGCCCCCATTAAGGTCCATCCTGACTGCCAGCAGCTGCCATGATGGTCCTCTAGCTGCAGGTGGGGCAGTGGCGGTTGTTAAGGGCTTGGCCAGGTGGTGGCCCTGGCCTGGCACCGGCAGAAGCTGTTGCTGGTCTGAGCACCAGCACCACACACGGATGGGGTGTGGAAGAAGATGATCTCTGAGGTCCCTTCCAACCTAAGCCATTCTGTGATTCCTTAAGGATCTCTGGAGGGTGCTCAGCAGCCAGTGCTCCAAATCCATCTGGCAGAGCGAGGATGGCTATGGCATGGTAATTATTGGGAAAACTTTTAGGAAGGAACTGCTGAAGAGGAGCAGAGCCAAGAAATACTTGACACCATCTCCATGACAGAGTTCATCCCCCTGATGAACATCTGTAGCTTCTGCAAGATGGATGGTTGGTTGGCTGTATCTGCCTCCACTGAGCAGCTACAGGAAATAGCAGTAGGAGAACCGGCTCTGGGAAGGTCCATGGGTTCCTCCATACACAAAGGGTTCAGACTGGAGGAGTGGGCTGGCAGTATCTTGATGAAGTTCAGTGGGGACAAGTGTAGTCTTGCACCTGGGAATACACAACCCACAAGTGGAGCTCAGATTGGGATCCACCTGGCTGGGTAGCAGCTCTGTAGAGAGAGACTTAAGGGTCTTGGTGGACATCAGGTCCATGAGTGAACAGGGTACTGAAGCATCAGAGAAAATAAACAGGATACTGGACTGCATCAACAGGGGCATCTCCTGGGGATGCCCATCAATCTTCTTACAAGGAGTCCAGGGACCCCACCATCAGAGCCTATTTCCAGGAAGTTTGTAAGAAGACCAGCACAGCCTCAGCCTGCTCCTTCCTGGAAAAGGTCCAGCAAGTGGTCAGCAGCTCCCACTTCCAGTCCATCTGATGGGGCAACAACAGCCACTGTGTGGTCATCGCCAAGAGGCTGTTCAGGAGGGAGGTGCTGGGGAGAAGCGGAGCCAAGGAGATCTTTGACACCACCTCCATGAGATGCTTCACCCAGCGGATGATCACCTGTGGCTTCTGCAGTATGAAGAGTTCTCTGACAGTGTCCACCTCCATCGAGCAGCTGCAGGAAATAGCAGCTGCAGGGCTGGCTCTGGGCAAGGTGGATGGGTTCCTCCACACACAGAGGGCTCATGGTCAGACCAAATCAGCCTTCATGAGGGAGGAGATGGGAGTGGGAGCAAATGGCCCCCTGAGGTCTCACGGGGCATTTCCATACCTTCTCAGGGCAGGGGCTTGGAGGAGCAGAAATAGAAGGTAGAAGATATCTGGGTTCTTGCTGCTACCTCTGAAACAAGCATCCAGAGACCTCTTCCCATCCCTTGTGCTGGGTCTGCAGCTGCCTTCACCAAACCTTTCAGGCTCCTGCAACCACTGCTTTGTGCTGACAAGATCCCCATCAGCATCAGCTTATTCCCCACCTGCCTCTTCCACTAGAAGGGGCCTAGAAACTGGGGAGGTTTGGGTTCCTCCAGCCATTGTGAGGCTTTTGAAATCCTGACTCTTCTCTGCTCTCAACTGCTGCAAATACAAGGGGTGTCATTCCTGACCAGACACCTGCCCCGGCCCAAACTTTGTGTTCAGCCATGGGTGCAGGGGGAAAATGCCCCAGAGAGGCCTTTGTAGGGCCCCTGTTTGTCCAGGCTGCAGCAAATGCTGACTGATGGAATCTGAGTCTTAGTCCCCCTTGCAGTGCCAGCAACTAACTGCTGTCCTCTGCATTTTGCAGCTGGTCTTCTACCAGAGCCCCACCTTCACGAGGGACTGCCCCAAATTCCTGAAGATGCTCAGGAAGAGTCTTGGGGCTGGGCAGAGACCACCACAGCCCTGCTGGAGATGCCGAGCTGATGGTCTGCAGGGTGTAGGAGCTGAGGAGGAGGAGTATGACTACCAGACCTCTGTGACCACCAGCTCCACATCAGCTGAGTCCTGGGCTGACCCAACTGCCAAGATGTGCAGTGCCAGCCCATCTACACCAAAACGGCTCCACAGTCATAGTCCTGCTGGCACCCTAGACACAGGTCCTTCTGCCCCCATGGATGTTCCACACGGCACCACTCCTCCTGTCCCAAACAGTCCCTTGAGATCACCCTTGGGACTGCCCACCCTTGGGTCTGGGGGTCCCAGAGCAGCTGCTCTGCAGCTCCCCGGGACTGCCTGGCCACCATCACCCCATCACATCCGTGTGTGGTGCTGGTGCTCAGACCAGCAACAGCTTCTGCCGGTGCCAGGCCAGGGCCACCACCTGGCCAAGCCCTTAACAACCGCCACTGCTCCACCTGCAGCTAGAGGACCATCATGGCAGCTGCTAGCAGTCGGGATGGACCTTAACAGAGTCAGATTTGTAGTAGGAATACTAGTTGCTTTAGTAGAAATAGAGATGCTAGGAAGTTGTTAGTATCACAGAGGTAGCAGTAAGTTAGTGTAGGAGTAAGTAGCGGTGATTTGTCTGTTGTTGTGAATAGTAAACATTTTTGAGTTCCCTCGTGCTCTCTCTACAGTCCCTGTCTCACTCTGGGGCTGGGGTTGCCCTCAGGGTCAGGAAGGGTTTGGCTCCAGCCCCACAAAGCCAAAGGCCCCTGGCACTAGCTCCGCTCTCAGCAAAACCCAGCAAAAGGCCAAACTGGAGTCCATCCAGCAGCTGCAGCAGCCCCCACAGCCACTCAAACCCAAGTGACTCCTCACAGAAATACAGAGTCAGAGGATCTGGAAGGGACCTCTGGAGTTCATCTAGTCCAACCTCTTGCTCCAGCACAACCATCCAGACCCTGTTTCCCAGAGCCACGTCCAGATGACAATTTAGTATCTTCAGAGATGGAGACTCCACCACCTCCCTTGCTCAGACCCCTTCACAGTGAAAAACCTGTCTGCTGCTGATGAGCAGGATCCTCCTGTGTTTCAGTTTGTGCCCATGGCCGTTGGTCCTGTCACTGGGCACCGCTGAAAGTGGCTGGATCTGTCTTCTCTGCTCCTTCCCTTCAGGTCTTTACAGATGTGGATGAGAGACCCCTGGGCTTTCTCCAGGCTTAGCATCTCCAGCTCTCTTAGCCTCTCCTTGTGTGTGAGATGCTCCAGCCCCTTACTCACCTTTGTGGCCCTTCAGTGGACTGTCTCCAGTATGTCTGTGTCTCTTGTACCAGGGAACCCAGAGCAGGACACAGCACCCTGTGTGTGGTGTCACTAATACAGGATGCTCTCCCATGCCCTCTTGGCAATGCTCTGCCCAGTGCAGCTGAGGAGACAATCCACCTTCTTGGCAGCTAGGACATGTTGCTGCCTGCTTTTCAACCTGGTGTCCAGCAGGCTCCCCCAGATCATTTCCTGTAGAGCAGCTTTTCAGATAGGCAGGTCCTGGTGCCTGGGATCATCCTTCAGCAGGGACAAGACTTCACCCTTCCCCTTGTTGAACCTGATGAGGTTCGTGTCAGCCCATTTCTCCACCCCGACAAGGTCCCTCTGGATGGCAGCACCACCCTCTGTTATATCAACCCCCCTTTCCTAGTTTAGTATGAGCTGCAAACTTGCTGAATGTTCCCTCTACTTCTTCATCCAGATTGTTAATGAAGGCATTAAACAGCACTGAACCCTGTTCAGATCCCTGGAGTACCCACTAGTGACTGGGCTTTGGTTCAGTCCAAGCAGACAACAGCCACTACCAAGAGTGGCTTCACAATGTCACCAGCCACCTCCCTCAGCATCTCAGCAGAGTGCACGTCCCATTGGGACCCATGGACATATGGAAGTCCAGTTTGCTTCAGCATCCCCTGAACTGATCACCTTCTACCTAGGGTGCATGTTTCTTGCTCCAGCCTTTCCCCCTGGTCTCTGACTCCTGGAGTTCCTGTTGATGGGGCTTGCCAGTAAAGAAGCAAAGGTGCCATGCAGTTCCCTGACCTTTCCCATGTCCTGTGGCACTACATCTGCCGTCTTGTGGAGCCATGGACCCATATTTTCCCTTTTGTCACCTAGAATAACCCTTCCTGCTGGCTTTGACAATACAACCACCCAGCTTCAGGGGACCCACCAGCCTGAACCCCTTGTGGAATCAGACCTCAAGTGGGGAAGGGTCCCACGCAGTGACAGTGTGTGAGTGGACTTTCCTGCCTGGCCAGTGTCTGGCGTGTCAGTCCTGGAGCAGCAAGTGCTGCTCTGCTGCTGGCATGAATAATTCAAGACTGGGATAAACTGGGATGTGCCAGCCCACTTCCACACCCTAAATTTAGACAGCAAGGAAAGTACATGAGTATGTGGCAGCAGCAGGGTTTGGGGGCACAGAGCTGGGACAGGCAGCAGCCAAGGTGTCCCCAGTGTCCTTGAGGCACAGTAGGGTGTCACTGCAGAGGTACTGCTCTGGGGTTTGGCCTCTAATCAGCTGTTGGCACAAATTAAATAGAAAAGACTTTTCTAGGCTCCCCAAAGCCAGTTGCAGTCCTGTTGCAGGAGAGGTCAGCACCCAGAAACTACTGAGCTCAGCTGCTCTCAGGTTGCTTCTTCTCAGGAGATGGCCGGGTGTCGCTGGGGACGTGCCAGCCCAGCCATGTGCATGCACGGGTCTGGCAGAGACCTCAGGGACATGATGGGCTGGTTCCAGGCACAGACCCAGGCTGGGATGGGGTGGAGTTGGCAGCTCCTGTCTCTTCCCAGCTGGGTATCTGAGACCTGTGACACCCACAGCAGGAATGTGCTTCAGTTCTGCCCCCAGGAAGGGCAAATCTGACAGACAGGTATTTGACCTCTGGCCCTTCTGTCTCCGTCATGTGGTTGCAGGGACACGAGCCTGCTGGCATGCTGGAACAGAAATTACTCTGTCTCTATGGACTCTGGAGGGACCAGTGCTCCCTGATGTCCTCTCATCCCCTCTGATGATGCCACCAGATGGCAGTGCCGGAATGAGACGGTGTACAATGCAGTGCCAGACAAGGGGACACTGGGGACAGTGGCTCTGCCCAGTCTCTGCCTGCTCCTGCATAGTAGAGCAGGTCCCTGGTTGCCAGGAGGGACAAGACAAGAGTCCCCATACCTGGCTGTTGCTGGTGAGCAGAGGCCATGGCACCCCCACAGCTTATCCCCTTCTTGGGAGATGGCTGGGCTGGACTGGGACACAGGAATCAGGTAACAGCATCCCAGTGACAGGGCGGAGGGCACTGGTTTGTGTCACCCTACACACTGAGAAGATGAACGCTAAAAGAGAAAGGATGTTGCCAGACCCAGGGACATGGAGCTGTCTCCAACCACCCACAACAGAAGTCCCCAAACTGTTTCCCACCGAGACTGAGAACATCCCAGCCCGTTGGAATGCTAACACCAAATAAACCCCATTTTTTCTGCTCTGCATCCTCCTCTGCTCCTTCTCCTGCATCATTCACCATCCCCAAGGCACAAGGGAGCATCTCCCTTCCCTTCCTACCCAGTTCATTAGAGATTGGGGTATCATTTTCTGGGATTATAGGGCTGGGGGTGGCACCACCAGGGTCAGGCACAGCATGCCAGGGATACCAGGGCTGCCTGGGTACCCTCCTACCCAGGGATCTGGGGGGAAAACAAATGATCTCATGTGACTGTAACTGGGACAATAGCAGCTTAGCTGTGGGCGCAGCCAGAAGGGTTCCTGCTGAGCCTGAGCGATGCTGCTCATGGATAAACCTACATTACAGTAATTAATAATCATTAATAATCGAGCCTGTATTAGGAAAACCTGCTAAACACATCCAGCACCTTCCTCCAGAACATCAGCTAGAGCAGGAAAATGCAGGCACTGCCCAAGGAGCATTCCTGGGGTGATGATTTGGGGGTTGACATGAGGGGTCCATGGGTTTGTCCTACTCTTGGTGACTCTGGATGGGGTTTTAGGGTACCCAGGACCCTTCCCTTCAGCCACCAGCTGCCAGCAAGTACAGCATAGCCTTGTGTGTTGGGTGCTTTGAGGAACTGCTCCAACATCTAATGGTGCTGCTCATCCACACTGGGAGGTGTTGCGGGGGCCTCCCTGCCCTTGCTGTGCTGCAAGGGGAGGCCAGGCAGGGAGGCAGCAATGAAGCCTTCCCCTCCCCATTTACTGCCAGCAGCCTCTTCTCTCAGCCCTGCTGCCTCTTTTGGAGTTTCCAGCCCCAAGATGTGAAGCAGGATGGACACAGAGCCATCTGGAGTGGGAAGGACAAATGCAAGAGCCAAATGCAAGAGTCCTGCGACAGAAGCATCTCCCTCCCCCAGTGCCCAAGGATGCCTTCCAGTCAGGGATTTAGTTTTCCACTAAGCTTTTCTGTAATAAAGAGACCAGGGGTCTAGTGATGGGCGATTGCTTGGCCTTTAATTACAGTCAGAGGCAGAATGTTCAGGGTCATGGGAGCCAGGACCCAGTGGGAATGAAGGGGATGAGTTTCAGGACGGACATTGTGGGCACCTGCAGGATCTCCTGTGCTTGAGCTCCTGCTTGGTCCCTCTGGACCTTTAACACCCCAGACTCAGCAGCCGAACCCTGCTTAGATCACTCAGCCATTGGGACCAGCCCGATAGAGACCAACAAAACCCTGTGACTCTGGTGATGGGCATCCCACTGGCTGGCATTGCTCCTCAAAAATCCACTGGTCATTGGCATTTGAGTACGGGACCCTTGGTGAGGACCTTTTTCCAGTTTGGGATTCCTTAAAGGCCAGGGGGCAGTGTGGAGCTGACAGGGCTGCTGGTTTCACTACTAGGACATCACTAAACCTATCATTTGTATCATTTGTCACTACACAGCTTGGGGGCTTCTCCCCACAGCCTGTCCCAGCCAGAAGAGCGAGAGTTTGTGAGGCCAAGAAACATTAGCCACCCTCTGCCCTTGACGCCTGATTTAGTCTGGGCTCGCAAACACCGCGACTGGCTGGGAAAGCTTCAGCAGGACCCTGCTGAGCCTGGACAGATGCTGTTTGTCTTCCTCATGGCGGTGGCTGGATGCCTGGCTGGTGATGGATGGAAGTGTCACACAGGAGTTTCTGCGCTGTCACAACTGCTGGGTCTCTCATGGGGTGGAAAAATTTGGGGAGAAGATGACTCCACTGCAAGCTGAGTGTCCTCCCCAGGGTACCAGCATCTGCGTTGACAGAGATGGTGGGGTAAGAAGGCTGGGGGAAGAAGAAGCAGGGTGAGACCTTGATCTGAAGATGTCCTTGGTCACCTGGCAGGAGGATCTGGATCTTATTTCATTCCCAGCCTGCAGTCTTCACTCCCCTGGGCTCTTGTGCTCTGTCTCTCACCCCAGTTCTGGGTCTGACCCCCCCAGTTTGCTTTCCCATCACCTGAAGGCTCCAGCCTCGCACCAAAGGCTGAGCAACCCCTGAGCTGCATTTCCAAACATCGCCTGTGTGACAGGATGTCCCCCCTGTGCCATCAGGGCAGTACCAGGGGGATCACCAGTTTGGAATGCCCATGGAAATCTGGGGAGGGGGCAGGGAAGGCAGTTTTGGAGTCAGTTCCTTTCCAGCTTTAACGATTCTTCCTCTCAAAGAAATGGCTAATGAGCCATGGGGATCCAATTAGATTTCTCCAGTCAGCCCTTCGCCTCAGTCCTTGCTGCTCTAAATAAATAAATAAATAAATAAAAGAAACCCCTCCCTCCTCCCCCTGCCAAACACTAGTGTAGAGACAATTAGATCAGCGTCTCCCTAATGAGTTCATATCTCCAGTGGAAATACATGTCTCTGTCAGGAGAGGCAGAAACCAAGCAGCACCCATAGGTGAGCATGCTGTGGGGTGGGATCTGTGTGTGTGTCCCTCCCTTGCAGACCCTTTGTGGGGTGCTCACAGGGTGCCTCAACAGGTTTCAGGTTAACCCTAACCCTTCCCACAACACCCCTGTGGAGCCCCAGAGCTGCCCGGCTCTGGTTTTCATTAAGCACAGTAGTGAGCGGGGGTTTACAACATGTTTCTGTGGGATCAAGGATGCTAATAAAGTCCAGATGCTCTCTAGCATAAAACATCCCAATACAGGCAGGAGGACCCCAGGAAACCCCAGGCTGGGAGAGGACCAGGGTCACCAAGGCAGGGAGAAGCGATGAGGTGCCTTCAGTGATGCTCACCTGGATGGGAGTGAGACACCAAGGTCCTGACTGTGCCCCCCGATGCTGGCAGACCCCGCATCCCAGCCATGGCTGCGGCAGCTCTGCCAACCCCACGTGGCCCTGCCGAGCAGATTTTGCTTAGCTGCCTGGGCTATATTTAGCCGCCTGTAAAAGGGGTTAGCGAGCAGCGCTGGAGCCAGTGGCACAGCTAAGAATGTCAACGTAAGAGCAGCCGGCGATAAAAAAAGCCCAGCCCGGGCACAGGAAGCTTTGCACAAATCCCTGGTGCTGCTGGGGGTGGAGGCAGCTCCCACATCTCCCCCCACCAGGTGCAGCACCCAGGAATGGCTCTTCACTGTCCACCCCACTGGGGATTCGGGTCTGAAGACAGCATCCAAGAGAGAGCAGGGCCTGAAATCTGATGGTTTGGGTTCATCATAGGGCTGTTGGGGCAGACATCCCCTCCATGGGCAAGGGAAGTGTCAGGCAGAAGGGACAGCCTGCTCCCTCAACCAGCAGGTGCTTATGAGGCTCCCTATACCCCCATTCAGGCATCTGGGAGTTACTGGAGCATGAACAATAGAATAGGGATGGTTTTTTTCCCCCAGGAAGAGATCCTTTTGGGATGCTTTCTGCTCAGTTAACTCCAACACACCTTCATTTCACAGAATATTTCACTGAATCTCTTTAGTTGGAAGAGACCTTTAAGATCACCCAGTACAACCTTTGACCCAGCTCTGCCAGGTCACCCCTAAGCCATGACCCTAAAGACCAGGTCCACACATAGCTTCAATCCCTACAAGGATGGGGACTCCACCATTGCCCTGAGCAGCCTGTTCCAATGTTTGATAACCCTTTTGGTGAAGAAACTCTTCCTAACACCCTGCCTAAACCTTTCCTGGCACTGTCTGCAGCCATTTCCTCTGGTCCTCTTCCAAAGGCTCCCTTCATCACACCATTCTGGCCTCTTACGCAGAAACTGGGCAAATCTCACCATGTCCCAGCTCTTCCCAAACCCTCCTGTGTTGCTCTGAGCTCTTCTGCCCTGCGCTGCCCGTGCTCAGCCCGGCAAACTGGGCTGCTGCCCCAAAAAGCCAGTACAGGACTCAACCCACAGGAAAGGTGTTTTCCAGAGCTGTAACTGCCTCATCCCAGAAATAATCAGCATGTTCTGCTCATCCCATGGGGCAGGGGATGGATATTGCAACAGCTGGGCCTCAGGAGAGGAACCTGGAATCATCTGATGGGGATCTCATGTCATTGGTTGGGCCAAGCTCCTGGGACAAACTGGCGGCAGACCGAGCTCCGGGCTGTGGCTGCATCTGGCTGCAGGATCCACATCTTTGGGTCAAGAAGGAGCTTCTGCCGCAAAGCACAGAATCATTATTATTTTGCTAGAAATGTCGCATTCTTCTGGGAACAGCGAAGCTGCAGAGGAGTCACAAAGATCTGTGCAGCTCATCTCAGGTAGTGGAGCTCCAGAAGCACCAAAAGCAGCAGCTCATGTGCTGTACCCCATCATGGAAGGGATGCACTGAGCTGATCAGTGAGAGGGGAACATCTCCACCAACTCCATCACGATGTGCCCGCTGCTGCTGCATCACCAGTGTGCCCTGTGAAGGACGGTACAGCCAGCCGAAATCCAGATGGTTGGATCTGCACCCGGAGCAGAAAGGACACCAGGGAAGGACATTGCTGTCTGCCATGACCTTAATGGCTCCTGTCAAGGCAGAGATGTCCAGACTTTCATCTCAGCATGACTCTCCACCCTGCCCGGTGACAAATTGCCTCCCTGGGAGGTGTTTTCTGGCATTTTCCCTCTTGTTTTAAATCCTCCAGGCAATGAAACGTTTTTACTGCCTTTGCTCTTTGAGATCTCATGGGCTGGGTGTTTTTTCCCAAGGACTAAGCATGGTTCCTACAGATGAATCCGACAGGAGCCACTTCCACCACCTCCAGGGCTAGTACCCCCCATGGAGGGATGGTCCTGAGGCTGTATCCTGCTCAGGCTCATGGAAAGTCCCAGTCCCCAGCCAAAGAACAACCTGCAGATCCCCAAACCCTGTGACCCGTGTCCCAAAATAGCACCTTAATGGAGAGACTGACGCAGCCCAGGGGCGAGCTCAGCTCAGGAATAACCTTTCCCCCACGTCACCTACATACCCAGCAAGAAATCAGGGTCTTAACTGGGCTGGAAATTAGGAAGGTGCAGCTAAAAGAGGAACAGCGCAGCGCTGCTTCCCGTCTGAGGTGACTTTTAGCCCAGATCGGAGCCCGCAGTGCTGGAACAGCTCCCTGCTGCTCCTTGCCTGCACCCATGGGCTGAGGGGTGCTGCCTCCAGCCCACCACAGCTCTGGGGTCGGTGGCCTTTAATGACGTTCCTGCACAAGTGGGATAAAGCAGCTGAGAGATGGAGAATAAACTCTTCTTAGCCTTTTCCCTCTCTATTTCAGACCCTTTTTTGAGGAGCAAATTGGATTTAAAGCTTGTAGCAGGGCAGAGAGCAGTCTGACCCTGTCCTTGATGACTTCTCCACCTCCCTGATGGATGAAGCAGGAGCTCTCCCGATGCTCGAAAAGGCACCAACAGAATGTTTTAGGTTTCTCACTAGCAGGGATGCTCTCTCTGCTGGGAACACTTGGGAAAAGGATCCCAATGTCTACAAAGCCTGGAAGCAGGTGATGAAAGAGGAGAGGAACAGCAGAACAACCTTTGCTCCCGTGTTGCTGCAGCATCAGACACCGCAGCACTGACTGGTACCGACAGGGAGCTGGTGCTGCCTCATCAGGGAATGATTTTCCCCCCCACCTCACTGGGTTTTTGCATCCCTGGAGCTTGCGCCCTGAAGCTCCGTGAGCTCAGCCTGTGGTGTTTGGGCTTCTGATGCTCTCCATGTCCTGGGTGCAGAGGAGTTGGAGAGGGAATTTAGTGCCAGCAGAGCACTGGCTGAACATGGAGAGTCTCAGACGCCTCTCCTGTGTCTTAGTCTGTGTTGCTCTCCACGCCCAGCCACCTCCACAGGGCAGAGGGAATCACTCATCCTGGGTGGAAATGGAGACCACTCCCAGGGCACATCATCCCTTGGGGGCACCCAGGAGCTGGAAAGACAGAGTTCCACCTCAGGATGCTCCAGCAGGACTCTTCTCAACCACCATGGGCTTCTCTCTTCCTCTTTCCAGTCCCGCAAGTGCTCCTCCCCGATTTCCACAAATCTCCAGAGCAGAGGGATGGCAGACACCCCCCACACCCACGACAGCCAGTGTCACATCCGATTGGGTGCCAAGCAGGATAAACATCGCCGATGCTTGGCCCGAGACTGCTCCTGAGAAGAGAGACAGTCAAGGAGAAAACGGAGCGTGAGGAGCTAAAAATAGCAGCTGGCGAAGGCTCCCCTCCCTGCCGGCCGCGCAAGAGCTGCCAGTCGCCCATCACCACGCGTGAGCGAGCAGGAGGGATGAACATCCCTCCTGCTGGCTGCCAGCCTGGCTTCAGCCCCCCATAAGATCTGTGGGGTACAGGGGTACCATGGACAAGCACCAGGCTGAGACCAGCTGAGGGGTTGGGGAATGATAGATTCTCAGCCCCTTTGGTGTCTGCTGTCCCTCTGCGATGACAGCAGAGAGAGACATGTCCTGATTTTCCTTGCTGGTGGGTACAGAGGTCAGGGGCATCGTTCTGCCAGTGTCAGCAGCTTCTGCTGGGCCTGGCTGAGCCATCAGCTTCTCCTCCTCACGGCCCATGAGCCCTGGGTGCTGATGAACTCCCCGGGGTAAGGACGGGGTGGGCAGTTTGCTCTGAAGGCTGAGCATCGCCCCAGGTGTCAGCAGGGAGAGAGATTGGCCAGAGCCAGGAGTTTGAGGTTGTGCCCCCATCCCTACTCCTGCTGGGATCAGCATCCCAGGGCAGGGCCAGAGGAGCAGCAGCTCCAACGTTCAGGTACACCCCACATCCCCAGCCCTGGAGACATCATCCAAGCACCTCAAGAGCCAGAAAGGGACATTCTGCAGCCTCTCACCAGAACCGCACTGGTTCCCAGTCCCTGGCCCATGGCAGCCTTCTGGTGTGAAGGTTTGAGAGGCTTTTGCTGTTCACTGGGGATTGCATTCTGGTAATCACTGCCTCTCCCCGTTCTGGGGGTGTGGGTGGGGAACCCCATTGCACCAGCTCAAGGTGATGCTGGTGCTGGGCCAGGAGCAGCCAAGGTGACTGAGCTGATCGCATCCACTCTGTGCCCAGGCTCTGCTCAGGGTCCTTCTGCTGGCAGGACAGTCCAAACCATGAGATGACACCATCAGGAGGCTCCACCAGTCGGATCCAGTATCTCCCAGCCCACCCAATCACTTGTACCAGACCCCACCCTGGGCAGCTCACGGAGCAGCTGTGTGTTTGTTAGCCATCTTCTCCAAAGGTTTCAAGCCTGGAGATCATTTATGGCTGAAATCAGTGTGCAGGGGGTGAGTGGACTGCGATCAAGCTGATCCCTCTTGAGTCCGAGGGGCTTCTGCCCCCGGGGACCCCAATTTACAAGAAATTTGGGGGTTTACAGCTTTTCTCCTTCTCCTGCCCTGAGAAGGGCTTCTGGCCACCTCGGTCTTTCAGCTGGTGTCGGTGGGACCCCCCACCCGGTGCAGGGCAGAGCAATTCATGTGGAGCTTTACAGGGGCAGACGGGACCCTGGAAGGGGGAAGGATGTCACAGCCCCCTCCCCAGTTGTCTTAGGGGCCGCAGCCCCCAGGTGCCAGTAGGGTGGGGGCGGTCCTGGGAGCCTCCGGCAGGGCCGGGGGGGACGAGCCGGGGGGGCGGG
>JAOXOE010029667.1:0-14142 GCA_028565055.1 Phoeniculus purpureus
GAACCTCAGCCTTTTCCATGTCACTTGTGACCACATCACCTGTTTCCTTTCTGAGGGGGCCCACACCTTCCCTAGACCTCTTTTTACCATTCATATACCTGTAGAAATTCTTGGTGTTCCCTTTGACCTCCCTGGCTCCTGAGTGACCGGCGCTAGTAGTAGATGTCATTTCTAAGACGTTATCCATTGTATTTGAGAACTCATGGCAGTCTGGTGAAGTTCCCTTTGACTGGAAAAAGGAAAAGATTTCTAAAATATTTTAAAAATATTGTATTTCAATATAATATTTAAATATTAGAATTAATTTTTTTTAAAAAAGGGAAAAAACATGACCCAGGGAGATACAGACCTGTCCATCTTACACTGAGCAGGGATGGATCCTGAAAGGAGCCGTGAACGTGATGCAAAGTGTGCACTGGACTAGTTCAGTACTGGGAAGACTGCAGCTCATGAGAGACCCCCAAACAACAGTCAGAGAAGTACATGGAGAACTGTCTCCCATGTGAGGGAAACCATGTTTTCACAAGGGAGGCCTGTGAGTGAGTTTCCCCCCTGAGGAGGAAGGAGCTGGAGAATGGACTGGAATTGGCCACATCCCCTCTTCCTCCAGCCTCCATGCTGCTTTTAGGGAAGGAGATACTAGAGCTGTGGCTGAGGAAAAGGGAGGACTTAAGGGAAGGTGCATTAAAGAAACCCCTGATCACTTGCTGTCATATTAGTGGTGAATAAGTGGTGGCTTTTTCAAAATTTAGACTGATTTTGTTTTCACCACATGGAGTCTGTCTTTTTCCCATGACTGTAAATTGTGAGTGAACTCTCCCTATCCATTATTTCAGCTCTCGAATCTTTTGTTGGACCTTCTCCTGCCCCAAAGGGTAGAAGTGGCTAACAGGCATGGTGCGTGTTAGCCACGTGGGTTTGTATCATCGCACAGGTGCTTTACAGAGATCTAAGAAAAAGTGTTGAGATTTTCAGAGCTGACTAGCCTGACAGGATCTTGCATTGCTCCAAGTATACAAGATAAAGGTCAGATTCCAGAATGCTCTGTTTTTGGTTTTGTGTTGTTTGTGTGGGTTCCTTTTATCTGTTCAGCTGGTAGAATGTGATGCAATATGGCTTACAGCAGCAGTGGGACTTGATTTACTGCTTATGCAATGAGATACTACCTTCCCAAGTAAGTACTGCTACCCCTTGTGCCACCTTTGTAAGAGAATTGTTGATAATTACCTACAGTATGGGTCTTACTCGTGTGAGTGGTGTGTGTCTATCACTGCTACTAACGCTCCCAGAAGAGTTCCACTTACCAAAATACAGGCACCAGGTGGGTGACACCCACTTGACAATAATAGCTGTGACATACCAAATACAACCAAAGGGGCCAGATAATGAGGTGCCAGAATTTTATGGTGGAATTATTTTTTTCGTCAGGCAGTCTGTTTGTTTTTCCTGTGTTGCCTCCCGTGTTTATCTCACTTTTATTCTGCACCAGCTCTGAGGCATGTGAAGAGCAGCAGGGACTAGAAAAGGGAGGCTGAATCCCACTTTGCCATCCTATTGTGCAGCAGTAAGACAACTTCCCCAGCATAGAAAAGTGCGTGGGGTGAAACAGTGTCACTTCTCCACTGCTACCTGGGGTCAGCTCCTTAGCTCACCCGGGATATGCCTTCCACTTGCTGTTCAGCTTCTGTTACTTTGTGGAAAGGAAAAAGAGGGAGATGCAGTAAGGCCAAAGAGAGAATGAGTATGAAAGAAGTGGTCTGACCCCACAGACCACTATTTTTTTTTCCTTGGAAAAGCTTGAATAAAGCCCTGTAAAGTTTTGGGGTGGCACAGACAAAGGAGCAATGTCGTCTGCCATTCTCAGAGCTTATCTAGTTCAGGCACAGCACTGTTCCAGGTGGCTAGAAACAAAAGTAGATTGTTTGGAGAGAAAACTGGGAAGAGAAAAGGAGCTCCTGCAACCAAAGCACAGACCAGAACAGCCCCCATTGCTCTCTGAATCTCCAAGTGACTTCCAGGCACGGAGCCTGAGGGTATGCTTTTAGACACATAGGGAACCATTGGCAAGAATTCTGATGAAACAGAGATAGGACCTCTTATTAAAAGAGAGAGACATGAAGGAACCCCTGAACCATGGTCTGTCCTCCCTGCTGTTTGGGGCTGGAGTTCAGTGAACTCCAGGACAGGTTTTCATGTAAGCAGAAAGAGACTGAAATGGAGTATTTGTGGAGAGTTTCTACCTGGGGGAAACTGGACATTGAGCGATGATGAGGTCTCAGGGTTTTGGGATCCTAAAGGTGTTTTGAGCTATGATAGGCTACTGGGTGTTGGTCACATCCCAAGTGGCATATTGTGCTGCAGCTGTGCACCCCACAGAGGGAGAGGAGCTGCTCGCTATCCAGATAAAGGGATTATTTGAGCTGGTAGAAGGGTTGCAAAAGGTGACCTGTGTCCTGGAATTTCTCCCCATTCTCCTCATACAGAGCTTAAACCACGACACAGAACTGTGTGCACCCTCCACACAACCACTGTCAAAAGCAAAGTATCAGGAAGATTTGTCAAGGGTCATAGATGTTTGATGATGCTTTCTATAAGAGTAACCATGCTTAATATCATAACTGCAAGGGCAGCATGACTCCATTCAGTCCTCTACATCATCATTCCACAAGGACTGTCTTGTCAGCAGAGCCTTTTACGCAGTCTCCCACAGCATCCTCCTGGAAAAGCTGGCAGCCTGTGGCTTAGACAGGTGCACCTTTCACTGGAATGTACACTGTCTGGATAACTGGGCACAGAGAGTGGTGGTGAATGGTGCCCCATTAAGCTGGTGTCCAGTGACCCATCGTTGTGTCCCAGGGATTAGTACTGGGCCAGTTCTATTCAACATCTTTACTGATGACCTGCATGAAGGGATCAAATCTACCCTTAGTAAATGCATGAATGACACTGAGTTGGAGGGGGAGTGTCAGTCTGCTGGAGGGTAGGAACACCATGCTGAGAGATCTGGACAGGCTGGGTCAATGGGCAGAGGCCAACAGTGTGAAGTTTAACAAAGGCAAGTACAGGGTCACAGAATCACAGAATCACAGAACATTAGGGGTCGGAAGGGACCTCAAAAGATCATCTAGTCCAACCCCCCTGCCACAGCAGGATCACCTAGACCAAGTCGCCTGATACTTACAAGATATTTGAAAAATCTGAGGTTCTGACTATTTGTCAGTGTCCTCTTTTTTTTTGGGTCCTACATTTTGGCAGCAATAACCCCCTGTAGCTACTGAGTGGGGAATGAGTGGCTGGAGAGCAGCCTGGCAGAGAGGGAAATAGGAGTACTGACTGACAACAGGTTAAACATGAGCGAGCAGTGTGCTCAAGTGGCCTATAAAGCCAATGGCATACTGGCTTGTATCAGGAACTGTGTGGTCAGCAGGACTAGGGACACAATTCTCCCACTGTAATCAGCACTAGTGAGGCCTAACCTCAAGTACTGGGGCAGTTCTAGGTCCCTCAGTTTAAAAAAGAGATTGAAGTGCTAAAGTCGGTCAAGACGAGAGCAATGAGGAAAGTCTTATGAGGAGAGGCTGAGGGAGCTGGGGTTGTTTAGCCTGGAGAAGAGGAGAATCACAGGGGACCTTACCACTGTCTATAACTACCTGAAGGGAAGTTGTAGACAGATGGGGTCAGGCTCTTCTCCCAGGCAATTAGTGACAGGATGAGAGGACATGGCCTGAAGCTGCTCCATGGGAGGGTTAGGTTGGAGGTTTAGCACTTCCTCACAGAAAGGGTGATGAGACACTGGAATGGACTGCCTGTGGAAGAGGTGGAATCCCCATCCCTGGAGGTGTTTAAGTAAAGAGTAGACATGGTACTTAGTGTTATGGTCTAGCCGATGTGGTGATAGCTCATGGGCTGGACATGATGATCTTAGAGGTCTTTTTCCAGACTTGATAATTCTGTGATTCTGACCCCAAACATGCCAAGAATACTTGGCAATTTTGCAGGACATGACAAACCTTCATTTCTGCTTCTTTGGAATTTACCAGGCAGTGCACTACCCTGGAGGGTCAGTACAGGGTTGTAAGGGTTACAAAGCATTGGAACAGGCTGCCCAGGGCAGCGATGGACTTGCCATCCCTGGAGATATTGAAAAGATATGTAGATGATTTAGTAGTGACCTGGCCATGCTGGGTCAGTGGTTGGACTTTACAAGGTCTTTTTCAATTAAAGTGGTTGTGTGATTCTGTGATATTTGAGTTTCCCAGATCCCTTTGCAGGACCTGTAATGTGAATTCCTTGAGCTTTGCTCGGGTGCATCTGTCCAGCCTGTTAAGGTCTCCGTGGATGATATTCTGTTGCTCCAGCATGTCACTCACATCACCACATTATTAGACTACAAATGTAGGATATTAAAAAATAATGCAAATACTTATATTATAATTATAAAATGGGAAGCATAGTAAATGTGAGATTAAAGACAGAATCAGATCTAAATCATTTATTAAACATACAATATGAGCAACAGAGAAATAATAAATATCATAAATGCAAAAACATTTCTTAAGCACCTACTTTTAATAATGCAGGCATGATATTTAGTCATAAAATGTTCAGTAATATAAAGGATATTTGTCCTGAAATACACATTTTCAGATTTGCAATAGTTTATTTTCTAAGATGTCTTTGTGTTGATGAATTGCAACTGACTAAGCGACAGCACACCGCAAGACTAACAGACAAACGATCTAGCGCCGAAACGAACAAACCCTGTTAACACGAAATGTATTTCAAAAGCAATTGAAGACCTGTTGAAGACCTGCTCCTTCGCCGGGAGATGGCACCAGCGAAACACGCTCTGCAGCTGAGACACTCATCCTGCAGAATACCCTTCTCGAAGCTCTGTGACCTAAGACACGGGACTCCGAGCCAGTGTAAACCGGCTTCAGGTTTATCACCAAATAAACTCAGACCTTTCTTGTCTTGTTTTTACAGAGCTCATACGTGTCACTTTGTGGGGATCATATTATTAACATCAGGGACATATTTAGAATTAAGACTTTTTTCCTTTATTTATCTTTAGGATAAACTGCTCCTCCTTCATACCATTACAGCAGAGTACTCCTAATTTCTAGTAAGATTTGCACTTATATACATTAAAGCATTTTTTTGTTTTTCATTTAAAATATTTTTTAGATGCTAATCTCAGTATCCAAAACAATTACATGTCCTTAATCAGCACTTGAACTGCTACCATGAACTAATGTGAAACATCCAATTGGCACAACATTTTTTTCCAAACTTCTGGTTCTTGGACACACCCTTGGGTTTTGTACCTAAATGTAAACTTTTACTGTAACTGAGCACAGAAACTGTTCTACATCATAAAACCTTTTTGCCTACCTGTGGAATTTCCCAAAATCAAAAATCCTGCTTGAATATCCTTCTTTCTCCCAAGAAAACTCAATTATGGCTCATTTTAATGTGTGTTTTTGGGATATAAAATCTGATAATATTATTTATTTCAGATATTTTTCTAATAACAGAACTCTAGTTCTTGAAGACATTTTCCCCTGTAAATATCAGTGACATTTTTGTGCTGTGAATAATCTTTCTGTGACACTAAGAGCAGACCAGGGATATATTTGCATAAAACCTGCACAATGAGAAGCTAAATTTAATAGTTTATGAATTTTGAAATGAATTAGCACAAGAATTAATTAGCCGGATCAGACATCCTTCCTCGTAACTCTTGTCAGAAAAAGTAGTGATTTGCACATTACAGAGTCCAAAGTGTTCCTCCATCTTCGCTGTGAGCAGAATCCTCCACAGAATAGCATGACATCGCACATGGAGGAATTCCTACGTAACACAGTTAGAAGTAAGAAATGCATTTTTGAGTTCTCCCTTTGATACAGTCCATAACCACTGATATTCTAAATTCAGTTTCTTAATCCAAGCAATCTCAATCGTATTCTGTAGCACTGGAAATAATCTCCAGATACCAAAGGACAAACATTCTCCACTGACTTCTGCAAGCGTTCTATCAGGTGACATTCAGCGGGAAAGGCAGACAGCACAGGGAAAGCAGGAGTTGCGTTTTAGGAATCTATTTCCTTTGCCCCTATTTTTCATTGCAGTTATGACTTCAAATCTCTGTTTTTCCCTTCTGAACTCTCAGCTTTTTCTGTGTTTCTCTCAAACAATCATGTTCAAAGCAAACACAGTATTTCCACAGAGCAGAGAGGACTACTGCTCAGACATGACACACAGCATTTCTGCTAATATAACAGCATCATACTGTGCATAGGTCTTCAGTTCATGGCACATCGTTTCTGCACCATTATCCTGTGCTATATTTTGCTTTTCTATATGCTGTCCTGAAGGGCAAAGCATTGGATGCTACTAAATCATTTGTTTGACTACAAACCATTTAGTATGAAAATCAAAGTCTTTATTATTTAAGTACTAAATGGTATTAAGTATTATATTTAATTATTTATTATTTAAGTGTTTATTTAATAAGCCTTCTTTCATCTTTTTGATGAAGGTTCTCTCAAAACATAAGGAAGATCTTTTTTACAGTGACAGTTACAGAGCAGGGGGACAGGCTGCCCAGAGAGGTTGTGGAGTCCCATTCTCTGGAGATGCTCAAAACCAGCCTGGACCCATTCTTGTGTGACCTGATCTAGGTGATCTTGCTCTGGCAGGGGGATTGAACTATGTGATTTTTCAAGGTCCTTTCCAACCAACTCCTAACAATCTGTGATTCTGTGAGCTTGACATGTTAACAGAATTGAAACGTGTTCTTTCTTTACTTCATTCACCTAGTGACTTTTTGGACAAGAACCAAACACAGGATAGATTCAGCTTAAAATACCACAAAGAAACAGAATGTCTTTGCTTGGAAAAGACCCTTACTATCATTAAGTCCAGCTTTTGACCCAGCACTGCTAGGTCACCACTAAACCACATCCATAAGTATCAGGTCCTTTGAATCCTCTGGGCAGCCTATTCCAATGTTCAACAACTGTTTCAGTGAAGAAATTCTTCCTAATACCAAGCCTAAACCTTTTCTGGTACAACTAGCAGCTTTCTTGTCCTGTCATATCACTTGCCACCAGAGAGAAGAGGCTGTCCCCCTCCTCTCTCCCACCTCCTTTTAGGTAGCTGTATTGAGACATAAGGTCTACCGTCAGCTTCCTTCAGGCTAAACAGCTCCAGTTCCTTCATGCATTCCTCACAGCATTTGTGCTCCAGGCCCTTCACAAGCCTTGTTGCCCTTCTCTGGATGTGCTCCAGCACTTTTATGTCTTTGTAGTGAGGAGCCCAAAACTGAACCTAATATTCATGGTGCGGCCTCACCAGTGCCACGTACTGTGTGATGATAACGTACTCCTTTTGGCCACACTATTTCTAATACAAGCCAAGATGCCTCTTGCTTTCTTGGCCACCTGGGCACACTGCTGACTCACATTCAGTTAAGTTTCAGTCAATATCCCCAGGTCCTTTTCTAACCACACATTCTCAAGTCTGTAGCCTTCCTTTGGATTGTTGCTACCCAACTGCAGGACCCAACACTTGTTGAACCTCATACAACGTATACATCGTCCTGGTTTAACACAGAGTGACCAAGAGCTGGTTTCTGGTCTTTTTCAAATATTTATGTCAGTTTCCTCTAATCATACAAGTATTCAGTGAAATAATGCAGCCTATACTAATATTTTGGGCTTGAATTAAGTCATGGTCATGGCTAGCTGCACTTCTCACTGCTCTCATGTCTACCTGATGCCTCCCTATTTGTCACAATCCTGGCTCTGTCTTCACATGATTCTCCCATACCTGGACAGCACTGCATTGTTCATCATCCATAGCAGATAATTACACAGCTTGTGCTGCTAGGGTCTGTACAGAAAACTTTCCTTTCACAGACGTGACAGGGTCAGTGACCTCTTTAAACAAGGTTACTGTTCAGTCTTGGCACCAGGGCAAACCAAGAAGGAAAAATTGTAAAAAACCCCATTGTTTACCTACATGCTGATTTTATCTTATAGATCACCTGAGCAAAACATGTTGTCTTGGTTGTAGCCGCCTTGGGGTAAGAAATTTGTTACTGCAGCTCACCTGGAGTGATTTTCTCTACTGCACCACAAATTATCACCCCCTCCTGTCTCCTGACATTAATTCACATGGAGCCACTCCCTAGTCCAGTTCTGCCAAATGACCTAGTTTAGCAGAGACACCTTGGACACTCAAATCATCCTGACAGAATGAGGGTAAGCAGCAATTACACATGCAATTGTCCTGGGTATCTGTAAGAGAAGAAAACTAGAAGCAGGACCAGCCGGTCAGGGCCTGGAGACACATTCCCAAAGCCCCTTCTTTCAGATCAACTACTGCCAGAATGGATGTGACCTCAACCTGGTTTTTTCCCTTTTTTCCTGCTTCATGGCAGCTCAGTTGGTTTTACTGAGGATGGTCGTACAAAAAAACCACACTGTGGCTACAAATTACATTGCTCTGCTCTGTCCTACATTGGACCAGCTTCTGATAGTCTTTGAGAGAACAAAGTTGGCCGAAAGTTGTCTTTCTAAAACAATTGGTGTCACATTAAAAAAGAATGGTGTAATAATTAAAGTTGAATAAAATATTCTATTAAACTCTCTCTTCATGAAGATGACGAGGACACCTCATCACTATTTCCTGTTCTGCTTCTGGCAGCTTGAAGTGGTTGTCTGTTCTGCACTGTTGATTTCCTGCAGGAACTTGAACCTGTGAAACTCTGCCCATTTTGTGTGTTGCCCTCTTTAACCACACTGGTCAAATTAAATGACTGACTAATGTATGATATGGCCAGTTCCTCATTAAGGTTTTTATTGTCCCTTCCAACCCAGAGTGATTCTGATTGTATAACATCTCCAGTGAAGTGATCCTGATGTGGCAGGATTGGACTAGATGATCTTTTGGGGTTCCTTCCAATCCCTAATGATTCTATGAGTCTATGATTCTATGACATTTTTCATCAGACCATTCTGAAAGACTAATTAGTTCCTGGGCTGACTGATACTGACTGAATATCCAGAGCATAGAGAGCTGTCTGGTTTCTTTGTTGTGAGACTTCTGTTCCATTTGTATGGGAATAGTTGTGAAGACAGCACATCAGTATAGTTCCTGTTATAAGACTAACACACAATAGCAATCCAGCGCTTTGTCTAACAGTGGATCTGTGAAGTCTGATCCCAATTCTGATTTTGAGGGATACCATGAAAAGATTTCTACATTTATTTTACAGGCAGCATGGGCACCTTTGTAGAGACAGTAAATCTTGAGCAGAAATTATCTTTGATCTCCAACCCTTTTAACCCTCTGGACAACAGAATTGCTGTGATGTTGATGAGGACAGCAGATGTATTCCAGCTCTTGATGTGTATCTTGAACTATGATGTGGTTCTTTGATGTAGACAAATGCACATGAAGAACAAGATAGACATTGTCCTGTGAGCTTCAGGGGTGACCATCCAAGGCTGAAGTAAGCCCAGGAAAGAGTCAAAGGCATTTATGTGAGCAAAATCCCAGGTGCCAATTTTGCAGATGTTCTAAGACATGGAAAAAGCCCTACAGCTAAACTCTCTACACATTGAAGTCGATATGACAGCATTACTCCAATAAGATGGATTTTTCCTTCTAATTCAGTCCAGTTAGTTTAATTATTCTGTAATACACAGATGCAATCTATAAATACAGAAATTTGTTGCCTAAAGAAAGTACAGGATTTCCAGTGCAGTCTAGGCAGTAGACAATGGTGCATTTTGTGTAGAAGCAATATGAGTCATGGGTACTTCATGAAGTTAGACTATTAAAACCAACGCAATTGGTTTCTCAATATTCATCTCATCTCTGAAAGTACTTGGAGAAACACCTAATTCATCACTGATCTCAAACTTTCAGACCAGGGAACTTCTTTCATGAAGGTGCTCAAAGGAAAACCGAAAAGATTCTGGTTGGAATATTGCTTTTTATTTTGTTATTATTTGTGTAACCTTAATCTTACTGTAAAATGGTGGAACTTCATTGTTTTGTCCTTTTTTGGGAATTCTATTCCTTTTTCAGTTGATGACAAATGACATAGTGTAATGCCTTTCCAATGGCAGTGCCACACTAAATAGTTTCAAGAGACAAAACAAATAAAAATCCTGAACTCTGTTGGTGCTTGAATTTATATTTGGATTACACTTAGAGTTTTACAAGTAATTCCCATCGGAATAAAGAAAACAATTTTAGCTTGATTGACCACACACAGGACTGGTTCAAAGTTAAGATCTTCCTCTCAGTAGCCTCTGTTAACTGTTTTCACCAGCACCAGAAGACAGCTTTCACAGTAAAGCACTGTATTAGCCGTGGATTTGCAATAAACTCGCAAGAGGACTGCCTCTTGTTCTTATGTGGTACAGAAATTACACCTGCACCACAATGTCCATAAGAGTGTCTCACAATTAGTGCATTTCTGCACTTGTGGACTTATGAGTAAAGCCATTGCCCATGAGGACTGACCCTCTGACTTCCATTTGTGACCTGGGTTACCCTCTGTCTGACCAGTCAGTTCACGTTTCCGTTTTCTGCCCCTCTGAATAGCTCAACACTGCCCTGCTTCTGAGTGTCTGTCCACACTGTCTGGCTCCACATTTGGCACTGGTGTTGCACAACACACACACAGAGAGAACACCAGTGCCGTGTTTTATGGTGACATTGAAGTGACTTGCATTCGAATGGATGTTGAAAGCCAGTGCTGGCAACAGATGATCAGCTGTTCCTTCTGAATAAGGCTGTGTTAACAAACAAGCTCATGATTTGTGGCTGGCCTCTGAACTCCTACACCTTTATTTTTGTTGCTGCTTGCTGCCAACATAACTTCAGAAGATGCAGTCTATGGATGATGAACTGAGATTTGAGTTCAATAATTATACCTATATACGCAATAGGAAGACTAAGCTCTCCCTAGCACAGTTTTATAACTAAAATGCCATAAAAATGCAGCATGCCTTCTTATTACTAATAAAAACAACAAAAAAATCTTGTCAGAAAAAAAATGTTGCCCAAACATAAAATAAAATGTGAGGATGAATTCCCATAACTGAGATATGTTTTCTTTCTGAGAAACACATGTCTTGCTTTGGGAAATCTGTGGCAGGACAGATGTGGGAATCGCTGTGTCCAGCAGCCTCTGGAGAATCACCTGTGGTGATGTGTCTGGGGAAGGCAGGAGAATCAGCCCAGCTTTCCCCTGGACTACACAAAGAAAACAAAATGAGGGTTCCCAGTAGTATTCAAAAGTTATTGACAGGCTGAGGGAATTTAGGATGTTCAGAAAGGAGAAGAGAAGGCTCTGGGAGGACTGAATTTATAGCAGCCTTCCTAAAGGAGGCCCCGAAGGAAAGCTGGAGATGGCCTTTTTATGGTGGACTCTAGTGATAGGGCGAGGGGGGATGGTTTCAAGCTAGAAAGGGCTAGATTTAGATTGGGTCTTAGGAAGAAATTCTTCACTATGAGGGTGGTAAGGCACTGGAACAAGTTGCTCAGAGAAGTTGTGGGTGCCCCTCCCTGCAAGTATTCAAGGCCAGGTTAGATGGGGCTCTGAGCAACCTGGTCTTCTGAGAGGTGCCCACTGCCTGTGACAGTAGGGTTGAAAGTAGATCTCTCAAGTCCCTTCCAGCCCAAGTCATTCTGTGATTCTGTGATTGTATTCCTGGTACTCTCATCCAGTAGCTGAGGTTCCTCAAAGTCCTGATGCAAAGCAAGGGTGTCCATCCATGTGGTACTCTCTGTGAGCTTTTGAGTCTCTCTGGCTATAGGACTGGGGCTAATGCTCAGTTGCTGGGGATGAACAGCACAGGTAGAATGTGACAAGCAAATTGTAAGGGCATGATGTGCGTTTGGGGGAGATGAAATCTTGGATTTACACTGTTACCCTTCTGATTGTTGCATGTCTTCTAGTAGGAACATCAGTTTTTTCTTACCTTGGAAGTTATGTCTGGTTAAACCCAAGCACATTTTCATGCATCTGTCCCTCACATAGAAGCTCCCTCCATCCCCTGAAGGGTCAAAGTAGAAGAGAAGTTTCCAGAGGATTTTATTGATGTAAGATCATGAATATTTCCTTAATCTCTTGAGGAATGGCCAAGAGTTTCCAGCTGAGGTTATGCTGCAGTTTGAAATGTGCATTTTGCTTTAAGAGAATCCTCCCAGTGACCTGTCCTGGGAGGGGTGGGCGCTGAGTGACACTATAAAAGAGGGCTACTGAACCAGACGTCTCTCTTTTGGCTTCTGGGAGCTTTGCCCCAGCACCCTGCCATGGGCCTCCAGCTTCCCTCCCCCACTAGATGGTGTGGGGAGGAGATGTGACAGAGGGGACTCTGCAGCTGGCTGCAGCCCTGCTGCCCTCCCAGAGATGGTGGAGGGGGTGGCAGCGGCCCCCTGCCTTGAGCCCCTGTTCTGCCTTGGGTAGGCAGCTCAAGAGAACAAGTTGGAGCTCCAACACAGCGCCAGCCTGATCCTGACTCTGACCTGGCCTGGCCCAGTCCCTGCTCTGACTCAGGCCAGCTCTGGCCTGAGACTGTAGTTTCCTGCCGCTGAGAAAAGCTGGGGATGCTTGAGTATTGGGGAGAGAAGGAGCCTTGGGAGAGGCACCTGAGAATTCCTTTGTGCTTAGATGAACTGTCTCCTCTGAAGGAAGCAGAAGGACTCGAGAATCCTTAGACCTTGGGCAAGGAAGAGAGAGACTGGGTTCTTTTTGAAAGCATGTCTCCTGCATTGAGGGATGCAGTTCCAGGTTCTGAGGAATCGGGCCTGTCTGATCAGCGTTTTGCTGGAGCAGCTACGCTGAAGAATTTAAGAGTTTGCCGGTCTGGACGGCCAAGGGTTCGGTGTTTGCAGATGAGAGTGTGCAACACATGAGGGGCCTGGAGGGTCTCTCTGAACAAATAGAAGAGAGGGTGCTTGTACCCCCCTCTGCTTGACTGATGTGTTTTCCCCAGGTGTCTAATGTAAAAAACCCAAGGACCAATACAGTAGTAATCTCCCGTTGTATTTTTCTTAGAATATGTGATAGCATTTGTGACGGAGTTTCTGGTTTGTGTGCACTAACTTGCTTAGCTTTTTCTTTCATCTTTCTGTATACAGTCATAGAGTTAATAAACCCTTTTTCATATTCCCTAAGCTAGCCACTGTTGTTGAAAACTGTGGACCTTTTCCTGTTCATGTCTCTTTTTAGCTTCCTTTCATTTCACAAATTAAAACACAGGTGTGGCAATGTTACTATTGCAACTGCAGACATGTCTTGACTTCAAAAGTGCAAGTAATTGTTTTATTTATTAATAATAGGCACAGAGAGGGAAAAAAATGTGCTTTGTAATAACCCTCAAAGCAGCTACTTTGATTTGAAGGTGATAAGACTACTGAAAAGAAATTAACTTCTGACAGAAGTGTAATCTATTTTTATTTTGAAACACTTCAAAGAATGATTTTGCCTGTCTCTCACAGAACTCGCAGTGTTTCCTCCTGCACTTTTCAGGGGATAACCTTCCTGAGACAGTCATTAAAAACTGAAAAATACTACATGAAATTGTAGTGGCACCGTGGAAATGAAGAGCTGTTTCTCTATACTTTAATACTAATGAGGCCACTTGGCGATGTAGCATATATTTAGACACATTCATTATTCATTACTAAGGTGTACAGTTTACTGTTTACAAAGACTAGGGCATTAGTTTGAAATAAAGGAAATGTAATACAATTTAGACATGCTGTCTTCATGTATTGATATCTTGAAAGCAGTGCTTCAGGGAGCCTTCAGTCTTCTGATGGAAATGAAAGCAGGGTTCCAGGTCCTTTGCTATATGAGGCACAGAAATAATACTGTTATGAGGCACACGTGATTGTTATCATTTATGTTGTACCAGTCCCAATATATCAGTTGGGGCTTTTCTGAAGTTACCATAGCTCATACCAATTATCAGTAACAGAACAGTGATCAGTCAGGGTACATCCATATCGTGCATCAGAGAGTATCTGCCCTAATTAAGAAGGAACTTCTTCATAGTAAGGGTGACGGAGCACTGGAACAGGCTGCCCAGGGTGGTTGTGGAGTCTCCTTCA